>MVGT01004349.1:73145-84296 GCA_002174775.1 Macleaya cordata | reverse complement strand
ATTTTTTTATCTATTTTATATTTAATATATTTTATTTAAAAGGACTTTTTTTATTTGTTTTTGTTGTATATCATTTTTTATGATATATGATGTACCATAGCAAAATTAAAGACCCTTCTTGCTTTGTACACCATTGGATCTAGGTCCCATTCAACAAAACCTACAAAATAAATAAAAAATACTTAAATTATTATTACAAGAGTACCATAATTGTGATAGAGTCACTTATGCAATAAAAAGAAAGAAAATGTAAGATTTGTTATAAATATAAACTTTTAAGCACAATAGGGTCCTAATAATGCCTAGAAAAATTATTGAGATATGCAATTTAGGCACTTATCAATATATGTAAAGTTAAATGAAAATATAAGTATAAATTTTTTGTAACAATTTCAGGTATAAATAATAAAAGGTTTTTCATTTGTCATTCTTTTTTGTTTTGTTGAATAAAATGGTGTAACAATTTTAGGTATATTTTGTGGAAGAAAATGTATTCAAAGTTATCAATAATGCAAAATTGTTAAACACCGTATATGGAAGATTTACATTATATCTTTTCACTTTACAACAACTGAAGAGTACATTGCATTTTGAGCTGCACGGCTACACCACTTGAATATCTTCACTTAAGCAGCAACACTTTACTGAACTTGCAGCAACAACTAGCACGTCACTTGAATAACAATACCTCAACAAGGAAGCAACAATGAGATTACGTTCCTCAGCTTAGTTCTAGAAATTAGAATTAAAAAAAATAAAAAAAATAAAACTAAGACATACATCATCAGATCATTTAAGCATCTGCTAATTGTAGCATAGTAATTAACTAGCATATATACCCTCTTTAGGAATGCAATTTTGTAAACCCACTTTCAAGGAGGGTTCACAATATATTAAACTCAAGTTGCAACGTGTTATCATTCTCTTCTATATAATTTAAATTTATAAATATAAATAACTTTTAATTTCTTATTATTAACAACTGTTTGATTCTATTTTTTCATTATCAGAATAAAAGTATAGCCCAATTTGTATTTGCTAACAATATATTAACAGTATGCTAACAGAATGCAAGCAGTATGACTCCTAAATTTTAAGCATACAACCCAGAGTAAAAAAATATAAAGAGTACTAGATCTTATGAAGAAAACCTTCATTTTCTTTATGATTCTCAATTTTGTAAGCTCAAGTTCAAAATCCTATGGTGTTTAAATAACACATTTATAGATCGAACCCATGCTCTCTTTATCTCTTCTCTACCATCTTTCCTTATCTTTCTCTCTCTAAGTTCAGAGTTACAGACATCCACGAACTAATCATGGGCAGTTGATCTGATTTCTTTTATTCATCTACAATTTTTTGTGTGCAAGTAATGCGTCTCATTCATTAAATAATGTGAAAGTAAAATTAAGTACCCTACATACTTTATATATTTACAAGTAAAAGAACCGCATATACCAAACCCATGTGGATTTAAAAGTAACATTCATACGTAATCTATTTGCAAGTAAAAGTACCATGTATACCTAATCCATTTGTAAGTAAAAATAACATACATACTTTATTTATTTATAAGTAAAAGTACCGTGTATATCTAATCCACGTGTAAGTAAAAGTCACATGCATACAAAAGAATTGAGGGAAAATCTTTATTTATAATAAAACTTACAAATATAGTTTATAAGACAATACACCATACCAAAGGTGTATAAACACGAAAAACATTTAAAATAACTAATATCATCTCCAAAAGTCCCTTCAAGCTGAAGCTAGAGTGAAAATATTGATCGACTAAGCCCAGCTTGATAATGTTTGTGTTCAAAATAGATAGTCCCATAAATTTCGTAAACATTTCAGCTAGTTTTTCTCGTGATGAGAAATGACCCATATGAATAATTCCAATTTTCACATTCTCACGCAAGAAATATGCTTCGATCTTTCATGGAGAACAAAATAAAAAACAAGTATAATTATAGGTTAATTATCGACTATAAAAGGAGAGGCATAAGGAACTGAAAAACGAAGCTCAACAAGAAAATGGTGAATCCACATTAGTTCACATATGCATGCCCTGTGCTATGGCACATAATCAGATTCCGTAGAAGAAAGAGTGGTTACCATAGAAAGTGCAATACTCAAAACTAGAATGATTCTGAGTCTTAGACCCCGAATAATCACTATCTATGAAACCAGAAATTGTATGACCCCCACCAAGAGAACAAAATAAGAGACCAAACCCAAGACAATAGTTAAGATACTAAATAATATGATAGACTACGTCCAAACGTGTTGTACGAGGGGCATGCATAAACTGGCTTACAAGACTAATAACGAGACGTTGATATAAAGTTGGATCAAGAAGCGACTCCAAGCATACTAGTATCCTGATGGAGATCTAAAGTGTATTTCCGTTGAGAGAGGGGGATATATAACTTTACAGATATTTCAGGTCTTGTATTCGTTATTGACACTTTAGTTTTTTATAGGTTGTGACCTAGGTTTGTTTAATTTTTAACTTAATATAATTTTTTTTTATCAGGGATGACTTTCCTTTTTTTAAAGCCATTTGCCAACCCACTGGGCAGTTAAAAAATTATTTATTAAGACTAAAATTAGGTAAAGAGAGAAAAAGTGGGAGAACTGACTCCACTTTTAACGGATTCATTTGCTCCATCATCAATGAACTTTTCGTTGTTGAATCAACCTCAAACATTTGAGCATTAAATCCCTATGCAGTAGGGCTTATTTCACACAGATTTTTATAGAGGATGATTCTATTTTAGTAAAACTCCATTAATGAGTGAGATTTGTAAAAAAACCTAATTTCAAGAGACGATTGAGTCTTCAAATCCTATAAATAATTCTCAATCACATTATTTGATGGTATTATCACAATCCTTTTTATTTTTTTTATTTTTATTTTGTTAAAAAAATGAGAGCAAAATGTAAGATTAGCAAACAAGTCTCGACCACACAAGGGCAAGCCTTTCTATAAATTCTCACTCATCTGAGGTCGAGACTTAACACTAGGACTCCCACACGTGTGGACGAATCTCAGTGTTGTCTGGGATATCCCCAAATAAAATGTGTGATAAAAGGCATAAATCTAGGGATACCCCTGATTGTAAGATAAAAGTAATAAAAAAGTAAAGTGTCAATAACAACAGTCTATATTTTTGGAAGTACAATGTATACCAAATCCGTTCATAGTTGTCAAAAGTATTATATGTCGATTCCCACAGTTGATTCCCTTGAGGTCTTATTTGGATATCAGTTCTAACTGTTAAATTTTTGGCGAAGAGGGTCTACATCGTGGTGTCAATATAATAATATCACTGGAACCACTCTTATACTTATTTATGTCAGTAAAAGTGCCAACTCTCTCGCACATGGTTTATAGGGGACAAATTGTATAGAGATTAATACTCCTACCCTGCATTTTTCATGGTTAATAGTTTAAGGAGATGAACTCAGTAGATTGGCAAAAACTGTAATGCAAGTATTCAAAGGCAATGTTCAAGCTGATTCTTATTCATTTATGTAAAGACAACAATTAACATTAGCACCCATTCATTTTGTATAAATACTGTCATGTAGGTCGAAACGTACATAATGTTTACATAACATTCATTCTGCATTTCCAAGTCAATCAAATCGTACAGGTCCTCATCCTAATTTTTTCTTTTTTGGTAGGCAAGCATAATAGATTGAATAAACCCAAAAAAGCTAGAGACTTGCAACCAAATTTTTTTGCTATTATTTAAAGGTAGTTTGTCAAGAGTATTATGATTCTACTATTTGATGTTGCTTGTCATTTACAAATATTAGGTAGCTTAATACGACATTCAAAATATTATGATTCTCCCATTTGATGTTGCATTGTTGTTCATCCCTTGATTCAAGAAACCTAAAAGCTTAACTCATGCCAATAACTTGCTCCCTTCTAGTGTTCCAATCACCCTTCCCATGCTTGCTCCATTGTTGTCTTCACATAGTTTCAAGAAATGCTCCTCCAATCACCCTTCCCATGCTTGCTCCATTGTTGTCTTAACATAGTTTCAAGAAATGCTCCTCCAATCACCCTTCCCATGCTTGCTCCATTGTTGTCTTAACATAGTTTCAAGAAATGCTCCTCCAATCACCCTTCCCATGCTTGCTCAAACTCATAAGGAACAAACTGTAATTATATAACCAAAAAATATATTTGATTCAATACAAGTAAATCATATATATAGTAAGTAAGAACATAGTACAGAAAAACTATTAAGATACATTTCTTCCTAACTAGAACTTCAGTAATAATGGTTTAAAAACCTAAAGAGATTTCACTAATGTTATAATTACTAACAAAACAACATAAATGCAAAAAGACAATATAGTTCCTCTTATTCTGTCTTAGCATACTTGTTAGCATACTGTTAGCATATTGCTAGCATAATTCGCATTGAATTATATACTTTAAGAGTTAAGAATATACACTCAAAATCCTAATTGATCAAACATTTAGAAAACTTAGTTCAAGTGAAGTCAAAGCGGAACTGACTGAATTCTTCCTTTCTTAAAGCATCACCAAGGTTCACTCTACACTAATTTCCTAAAGATATAAACTTCAATCATTTTGTTATCAACCAATTATATCTAGTTAAAATATATAATTAATGATATAAAAGTGATTAATGTACTTCAAAAGTTTAAATATTGCTCTTACAAACCTTTGAGGACTGAAAGTAATGGCATAAGATCACGATATCTGCTGATTCCGTTTTATATAACAAAACATGTATACTTTTTCAATTTATTTGAAAAGAGCAAAAGGGAGGCAGATTCACTCCAACGATATAACTTTACAAGTCAATAAAAAACACAAAAGAATCATTTTTTTTCTCGAAAGCAATTCAATAATATCGTGATGTAGAACATCAACGGCTTGATTATACTGTGAATTAATTGACAACTCGCCAAACAAGAAAGAATTGAAAACTAGTCAGTTAAAAGCACTACTAAATATAGGGAGTTAGTTTTGGTGCTTTCTAGTGTCGTACATCAAATATCATGCCACCTCCCGAAAAAAAGAAGTAATAATAAAATCTGCATCTTAAGGCCAATAAAACCAATAGGCTAGTCTAATAACCAAAATCAAATGCAATTCAAACAACGCATATTTCTAATTGAAATCTTAAAAATCCATAAAATTAAGTTTTAAGAATTCAGAGAAAAAATAAAATATTTTATTTAGTTGTAGAGTTCTCTTTTAATTCATTCGATAGCTACTGTCAATGTCACAATTAATAATAATTAACAAATATTTGTTAGTTCCCATGCAACTTGTGTTCTCTCAGTTTGTCATGTTTTGAAGATGATGCATATATTGGTCAGATTTAAGATTACTAAGTTAAGTTACAATGATATGCTATATGTAGTTGTTAGCATGGTGTTATCATATGATGGAAGGTCAAGATTGAATTTGCATTATCGATTGGAGAAAAGTTCAATATAACAATGTAACCCAAATCCAAAACCACATTCAATTGAAAGGTAGCATTACATACCTGTTTGACCCAAACGTATAGCTTCAAGTGAATATCCATCACTATACTATGGTTCAAACTCCACTTATGTCTTACCCTGTGAGGAACACCATTAACCTTTGAAAGACAACATGATTGCATAACATGTACAAAACTACTACTTCGAGCAATTTTGTTTTCTTCTTTTAAGAATAAATAAGTTATTTTTTTTTACGTATGAAATTGATCGAATTTTCTTAATGCTTTCCTAAGAATATATGGCCACTTTTACTCTCAAGCATATTGAAAACAGAAGACAAAAAAAATAAAGTCTCACACAAGTACTTGAAAATGAATTAATGATGGAGAATTAGTTGATGAATGACCCATCTTTTTAATTATACCTATTGTCATTTACGTATTAAATACCTATAGATTATACTGTAAATAGTTTTGGTATGAATATTAATATTTATATACTTCGACAACAAGCTTAATTTTTTGACGTGTATATTTATATGGTACAATTCATACCATGTAAAATACTGGTAGCATACTGATTGGGCTATATTTTTATTCAATGAACGAGAAAATAGAATTAAGCATATGTTATTAATTAGCAATTGAAAGTAATTTCTATGTATAAATTTATATTATATAGAAAAAAAATAATTAAACGTTGCAACTTGAGTTCAATATATTGTGAACCCTCTTTGAAAGTGGGTTTCACAAAATTGCATTCCTAAAGAGGGTATGTATGATAGTCATCCAAGAAGTATGGATACTAGTTAGCTACATACCTTTTCTACATGTTGGAGGGGATAAAATAAATGCGTTAGGGTGATTAAAATATGTGGAAATGTCATTTTTACAATTTTGAGTACCCAACTGAAAATAAAGCACGTAAATTTTGGATATGAACTACTAATAGAAGTGAGTAACCGACTTCGATGGGACAACCAATGTAAAGACTTCATATCCCAACATAACACAACTTTTGTTTCATCTATAAAAAAGATAAGAAATTCAAAACATATACTAGTCAGAACGAAATCTTGTCAAAACATCTAGTAGGTTCTAATTTTCTTATCGATTACTATGAAGAAAATAAAAAAGAAAGTGAGAAAGCCTAGAATTTTCCATTCTTAAGCGCATTCAATTAACACCTATTAAATGATACCTTTCTTCTTAACTTATTAGAACTTCACTAATAATGGTAAAAAAACCTAAAGGCTACTAATTTTAAAATTACTAACAAAATAATAAAAATGTAGAAGAACAAAAACATAGTTCACTTTATTCTTTGTTAGCATATCTGTTATCATATTATTAGCATATTGTTTGCATAAGAGATGTTATTAGGACCTACCCATGCATTTGTCAGGCGGGATAGATTGAGGTCGCACCCAACATCCACCACTTAATGTATATTTATGGGGTCCACACATACACAATGGGTGGTGGATGTACGGTGCTACCTCTATGTTTAGTAGGACAGATTTTTGGGCCGTCTCAATATTATTTTTGTTGTTAGCATACTTGTCAGCATGCTCTTATCATAACTCACATTGGTACAAAATTAGGTGTTGCTGCTATGAACAAGTGAAATACCCTTATTTGTGGTATAATGCTAGGATTGTAATGGGTTTGTTAATGGCTTTTTATAGGTGTGCAAATTGTGAATAGTATTAGCATATATGAAGAAACATAAATCTACAGTTCTAAATGAACTATATAGTTTAACAAACTATGTAATATACAGTTCTATGTAATTGCATAACATGTTCTAAAGTGTAATCAAAGTAAAACAACATTTTTATTAAAAATAAAAACTTGAAATTTGTATTCAAATTCAATTTATCTTAAAATAAGAGAAAATCCAATGTTAACTTCAATAGAAAGAGAGATTTGGGTACTTTCAAAAATAAATCTTAGATCACTACTTTTCTTAAAATCTGAAATCTATACCAAAATATATAATTCAAATGCATATTAGGGTTTCTCAACTCTAATCTCAATTTTCCATAAAACAGATCAAAAGTTAAGTATTTTAAAATTAAACCTTAAACTAACTAATTTTAGCAAGTGTACAAGAAATTACTAATTTTCTATCAATCTTAAAACTTAAGGTCTGAACCATAACTTAATTAATCAAGCAAAAAACTAGGTTGGTTCACTAAATTTTCATTTTTTTAGTCAAAACCTCCAATTTATGTCATCTAAACAACTAAATCAGAGGTTGGTTGGCAAAATCTTACCTTACATGAGTTTAGAATCTTGAAATACACTCTTCAAGCTTGGATTTGACCTCCAACACCATTAATCTACCCTAAAATAAGATTTTTGTTAAAACCCTAGATTTTTCTTTCATATAAACAACTTAAAAGACTGATTTGCAACTCCGACATTTAGAAATCAACCCCAAAAATGCCATCAGCATCATCCTCTTTACCTCCTCTTTTCACCGTCTCTGTATACCCTTCATCTTCTACTCCTCTCAAAGTCCCACTCTTATTCTCCTATTTTCTTTCTTCTTTCTTTTTTTTTGGTTAAGTTTGATAAAGGGAGAGAAATAAGGAGAGTCTCGACTCTTAAGGGCAAATCTGTCCAAAAATTTAGAATGGGATTACAATTACGTGACCATTGTTTGGACGAATTATTCAGCTGAGTACACCCATAGATCGGTGTATTCGGTCATGTTTCCCAATACGCTATAGGATTGGGAATCTTGACCCAGTAGCCCGATCCAGGGCCTGTTTAGGCCCAATAATCTGCCCAATTTTTGGCACAAGAATACTAATCCTTTTTCCTTTTTAGGACAGTTCTACCCCTCATATATAGAATTAAAAACCCAAAGTCCCTATCAGTCGGGACTCTAGATTTTCTTCTGATCGACATTAAAGAAGGAGAGGAGTTTATCTGATCTAACGTCAAATTAACTCCCTGAAGCACCGATTTCTTCTTCATCTCCACACCGCTAAACCCGCCATTGAATAAGAAGTAATCGAAGATGAAGAAGAAGAAAAATAGGAGAATAGGTATTGTTTCTTCTCCATTTTTTTTAGAAAGTTAGGATTTCGAAAATGATGAATTAAAACCATCATAAAAAAAAATTCTGTTTATAATTGAATCTTCTTTGTTCAGGTCAGTAACATGTGAAATTTGTGCTTATATTATAATCTGTTAAATTATTAGGGTGCTGATGCATTTTTAATCAAGAAAATTTTAAAATTATACTCAGGATGTACTTTAATTGATTCCAGTCTCCTGAATAAAATTGTTGCCTTAAAAATTAGCTTTTAATTTTTTTGTCTAAATGTTGTTCGTATCGATACGCTCTTAATTTTTCTATCTTTTCATAACAGATTGGAACTGATCTTTTTTTTTTTGATAGGAGAAAGGATATATTAAAGCTAATGATTAACAAACATAGAGTCAGACACAGTGTCTTTCTATTAGCACATCTTATAAGCATAAAGGAGGTACAATAGACCATGCTTGAAGCATAACAGAGTTTCTACCTAGTTTTTGCTAAAATATCAGCAGCACTATTAGCTGACCTATTTACATGAGTACACTACCAAAACATAAAGAGGATAGGATAGATTTACAATCGAACAAAATATTTTCTATTACATGTAACTTGAAATTTAAAAGTTTCAAGGTAGTATCTATTGTTATACAATGTAAATTTATTTGAAGAAAAGAAACCATATTGAACATTTAAATGGACATAAGTTACATTGACTACTTAGTTTTCGTGATCATTTTAGTGTTTTAGCTAACTTCATATTAAGAACTGTTGTGACTTGAACAAATGCGAGGGAGGAAAAGTTTCAATGTGGGTGTAGGAATTTATTGCTTTTGGTATTGTCATTGTGTTTGTACAGACTTTGTTAACGTACATTACAGTTTTGGAAAAGTTTCTGATGTTTATTTGCTTAGTTCTTCGAAAGTCCTTTTGGAACTACTATAAAAACCATACCTTTAGCAGATTACAAATTTTCAAAGCTCATTAACACAAGCATGTCGGTATATTGTGGTAATTTGTCTCCTTTTCAGCTATGGTGTTGGAAAATTAAAAATGAATTCTAATTATCCTTTAGACCACTTGGAGGACTTTCACTTAGTTATATAATTTCTTTCATTAGTTTAGTTATTAGGTATGCCTAAATATTAATTAATTTTAAATCATAGATTGCTAGAGGTTTATGGTCAGGCACATATGGTGCATGTTCTATTGTTGTAGCTCATACACCTATAAAGTGGCTAACATAAGAGGTCTTATTTTTTCCTTTTATTGGTACTACAAGATATATTCTTTTACGGGGATCCAAGAGGAGTGTAAATTAGCAAACGATTGGTGAGTGGTTTGTTCTGTTTTGTCTAAAATTACTTCTTTTTTGCTCTGTTTTCTAAATCATTGAGAGAGTACTAGCTAGCTAATGTAAACCACCATATTTCAGTCTAACAAGTCTGTATATAGATGATCAAAATTATTTGGTACTTCATTAGAAGTTGTCTCTTCATCTTGGTTCAATCAACCGAATGATTAGTTGGTTGATTTTTACATTCATTCTATGTATGCATCTAAAGCTAAGTTCTCATATGTGTTGGGATCTGAACCCTTGCTTGAATAAAACTTCATCACTTTATTACCTATCCTTTTTTTGGATCTAAATTAAATTATTGCATCCCTAATGTGAATTATTCACTTTTACTTGGTAGTTTGGCTATTCATTTACCATGGAAGTCCACATCTTCATTACATATATTGTATGGAAAACCTATATGAGATCGGATTGTCTATTCTTTAATTATACTTTGGATGACTTGCCAGTGACATTAATAATGCAAAACAAGGGTATTTATGTTTCTATGTACTCAATCTATATTTTATATATCTAATTTTGTTTTTTATTTTCTGTTTTGTTTGCATTCCTTATTATTAACGTGTTTTATTCTCATGTTCTGCAAAATTAGGTGGTGAGATGTTGCTATAAGGCGTGTTTATTCAATTTTATTGTTTTCAATTATTTTTATTACTTACATTTATGATTTGAAGTTTTCAATGACTATCATCAATCTTATCCAAATATATTGTGTTTTGAGAAATTAGGTGGCGAGATGTTGCTTGGACGAATTTCATTTCTCGCGAATATCTATCGTGATGGAAACCGTTCTACATGTAAGTTAATTAGCTTCTTTGGGAACTTCTATTTTGGGCTTCTTTGGTGGTCTATTGTTCCTCGAATTCTTTACCCAGCTAGTTGTCGTGATTTCATGGTTTGCCAAGTTGTTAAACTTGTATAACGTTTTTATTTCATGTTTGCTTAAATTTTTATTGTTTCAATGTACTTAGATTTATTAAGGTAAGGCTTATTGAAAGGTCCCCAGGGTTTGTCAATATTCATGATAGAACAACTCGATCAAATGGAGACCTATTTGAGTCAAGAGTCAGGCGTATCCTCCGTGCAAAACTCACTCATCATCAAGAACGGAGGAAATAGCACCTCATCGGACTCGGTCTCGCATCCGGAACTCTCTGTGTATTGGTAAGTGACCTATCGACTATCATAGGTGGTTAGACATGCACTAGGACTCATTGCATATAATTAGAAAGCATTTGGATTGCCAAAATTGT
>MVGT01004349.1:26106-44207 GCA_002174775.1 Macleaya cordata | reverse complement strand
GATGGGTTAATAAGCCTAACACTTAATTAAGTCTTTTTTGGTGATTTATTTAATTTTTAAGGGTAAAAAGGTCAAGTGACAAATCTCTACACAAGTGAAACCCTAACCCTAGATTTGTATAATGGCACACTAAGATTTGTACACACAAGTATAACAAATAATTTCGTGAATTAAAAGTAATTCAACCGTTGGTGCATATATCACCATCTTCAAGTCATTTCATGGTGATGTTTACCATACATCCATCATTCTTTTATTTTCAAATACATCTATCACTCATCATACATCATCATGATGATACATCCATCAATCTCATATTTTATATTAATGAGAATATTAGAAAAAATATATTGATCATATTAGATCGAATCATAGCCGTTCATGACATTAATAAGCCTAACAGATCTTATATCAATTCAGAGAAATTAAATGATCATCTCATTAATGCATTCAGTACAAAATTTATAACAAATCAAATCCAAGAGACTGAAATAAAAAAAATTAAATTAACCAACCTTCTAAAAAAAGAATCCCATGGCAAGATTAAAATTAGATAAGAAATCCCAACCTCCACATCAATTTAAACTTTCACAAATAAAATTTACACTGATTTATTTCTCCTCACACAAATTCTTCTCTAAATTTTCTCCTCCGAAAATTTCCTTCCTCCTCAAAATTCTCTCTAAATTTTTTCCTCCAGAAATTTCCTTTCTTCTCAAAATTCTCTTCCTCTTAAAATTCTCTGTCCTTCTCCAAAGATCTCGAACCCTTATTTATACACAAACTTAGACTCAAATTACGGAATCGATTGTCAATTAAAATCAACAGATCTGATTTTGGGCAGCAATTTTTGACTGCCCTTTCGTCGTTCAACGCCGATTTAATTGACTTTTCCGCCTACAATGCCGAATTTCTATATGCATTTCCATTAAAACCTACTGATCTGTTGAAAATCAATAGCAGAAGAGAGGAATAGAGAGAGGGAGAGAGGAAAAGAGAACGGGAGAGAGAAAGAAAGAAAGAGAGAGAGAGAGAGGGAGAGGTCGGCCGTGCGTCTTTAAAAAATGTATGGTCGTCTCTCTCCTTCTCTTACTTTTTTTAATTATTATTTTATATATAAAAAAACTTTACTTAATTAAAACTTTACCCTTTTTCTTAAAAAAAAGTTTACTTTATATAAAAAAAACTTTTACTTTATATATTTTATTTAAAAGTTTAACTTTATATATATATATATATATATATTAAAACTTTACTTTATAAAATTTTATTTTATATTAGATTATATTAATATCTAATAAAAAAACTTGATTTTTTTTTTAAAAAAACGGTAAAGCATATTACTTTAATTTTTTTTTTAATAATTAATTTATTATATTTATTATTAGTATTATTATAATGAGTGGTTCCTTAAATTGGTTCCAAAGTTTGTACATATCTCGAGGCATATAATTTGGGTGGAAACACTCGCAGTACACTTCACATTCTGGGTGTTTTGGCGTTTGGGAGTGGAATTTGGTGTTTACAAAAAGTATCGCGTATACCTAAACCATGTGCAAGTAAAAGTAACGTTCATACTATATTTATTTGCAAGTAAAAGTAATCTATATACGAAATTCATGAGTAAGTATAAGTAATTTTTTCATACTCATCTATTTGTAAGTAATAGTACCATGTATACCAAATTCGTGTGAAAGTACAAGAAACATTCATACTTAATCTATTTGTAAGTAAAAGTACCATGCATAGAGAAAGCATCATATCTCATTTCCCACACAGATGCTTCTCTTGAGGTCCAATTGGATCTCCGTTCTAGCTGTTAAATTTTTTTTAGGATGATCAACATCTTGGTGTCAATATAACGATGTCACCAGAACCATTCTCATGCTTATTTAGGTCACTAAAAGTACCAGCTCTCTCGTATACAGTTTATAAGAGACGGATTGTAGAAACACTAATGCTCCTTCTCCCTTATTTGCCATCGTGGTGTCAATATAAGGATGATCATTCCCCCTCATTTATCCATTTAAAAAATTTAGGACCGGATTTTACAGATCACCAATAATAATAAAATAAGTTGAAGTTTTCATGGAAAAAAATGGAGACAGAAAACACTTGATAGTTGTGACATTTTTTTTTGCCGAAAAACACAAGATTCATTAAGATTGAAGGATTACATCATTTATAAAGAGTTCCTTGACTAAAGGAGGCAAATTATGTTAGATATACTGGTTGTACTTCTTATATTTGTCAGGGGTACTTTGGGTATTCCCTTTTTTGCTTCTCTTTAGGGTTGTATATAAACCATTGTATGAACACTCTAAGTTAACAAGATGAGATAGCTGTTTTAGTATCTTCTCTAATAAACTCTCTTGCAAATATCATGGTATCAGAGCGGGTTCATCGACTCGCATAACGCTCGACATCTATCGATTTCTGTTAGAGGAGATTACTCTGATCTATTTGTATCTCACTGATTTGTTGCTTCTGGAGGAAATCTGTTCTTCTCAGCTCAGCTACCGTAATCTGTCTGAAACCATGTCACAAGGTTCAGATTTGCAAGCTATTAGTGTAAGGCTGGATGGGACGAATTACTCCTACTGGGCTTATCTGATGCAAAACTTTTTACTTGGGAAGGATTTGTGGGATTATGTGGACGGAGCAGCAACTTATCCAGACTCCAAGGACACAGATTTTGCTAAAAAGGCTAAGGAATGGAACGTTACCAATGCAAAAATTGTCACTTTGCTCAACAACTCTGTCAACTCATCCATTGGAATGCAACTGGTCAAGTTCAAGAAAGCAAAGGATGTCTGGGATTACTTGAAGGATCTGTACACTCAGTCAAACTTTGCACACAGGTATCAATTAGGGATTGAAATTAAGGCAGCAAGGCAAGGAAAAAAATCAGTCCAAGAATTTTACATTTGTATGACTGAACTTTGGGATAGACTTGCTCTCATGGATCCTCCATCCCTTTTGGATAATGCTGATTACATTAACCTACGGGATGAGCAGCATTTAGTTGAGTTTCTTATGGCTCTCGGGGATGAATTTGAAGTTCTACGAGGTTCTATTTTGCACCGTACTCCCCTTCTAAGTGTTTCTTCAGCTGTAAATGACTTAATGGCTGAAGAAACGAGGCTTAAAACCTTGGGCAGATCTGCCACTTCGATTTTACCGTCCCGTAATGTTTTTGCTGCTGTTAGTAGAGCTCCAATGCAGATCACTGGAAAACCAAAACCAAGAGTTGCGTAGGATGAGTGTGCTTATTGTAGACATAAAGGTCATTGGAAAGACACCTGCCCTAAGCGATTAGCCTCAAAATTTGCTTTACCAGGAGCATCCACACGTACTTTGGACTTGAATCGTCAAACCAAACCTGTTGTGGCTATGGCTGCTTAAAAATCTGCTCTTCCATCTACACAGAACATAGATCATGCAAGTAATTCTTCTGATATGTCTTCCCTTGCAGCTGAGGTTGCTCGAATTCTGAAAGCCACACCGACCTCTGCTGCTCCATTTGGTTTTAATGCAAGTTCGTCTAACAAAGACAACTCAGGTAAGATCACCACTTGGATTATTGATTCTGGGGCTTCCCATCACATGACTCCTCATAAATCCTTACTTCGAACTGCACTGTCCCAACTAATTCAGATCTTGTTATTGCTGCTAATGGCTCACCCTTACCTCTTCAATGTATAGGAAACATAGAACAACCCTCTTGGTCCTTATCTCATGTGTTACATGTACCTCATCTTGCTGTTAATCTTATATCAGTTGGAAAACTTACTGACCTGGGCTTAAAAGTTACCTTTTCTTCTTATTCTTGCACCGTGCAGGATCTCCGTACCGGATGCAGATTGGGACCGGGCATAGACGTACGTGGTGGTGTCTATGTTCTTGACAGACTCAACTTAATGATTGATAGTTCTAATTCTTCTTTTGCTACTTCTTTTTTGTGCTTAGCTTCTAAAGTTACTCCTTTCCATACATGGCATTATCGTTTAGGACATACTTCTAGTTCTCGCTTACAATATATGATTAAAAATGGTTTGTTAAACTCTTCTATCTCTTCATGTAGTATCTTTGATTGTCTTGGATGTAATTTTGGAAAAATGACTGCCTTACCTTTCTCTTTGAGTGAAACTAGAACTTCTGCACCTTTTGAATTAGTGCACTCTGATCTGTGGGGTAAAGCACCCATACCCACTAAGGGTGGTTCTTTGTATTATGTTATTTTTGTGGATGACTTTACTCGTTATTGTTGGACTTATCTGTTAAAGAAAAAATCTGATTTCTTTTAAGTCTATGTTAATTTTGTTACCATGGTTCAAACTCAATTTTCTGTAAAAATTAAAATGTTTCATTCTGACTCTGGTGGTGAGTATTTATCTGCAGATTTTGAACATTATCTTGACTCTGAAGGCACTATACATCAGTTGTCATGTCCTGACACTCCTCAACAAAATGGAGTTGCTGAACAAAAACACAGGCATATTGTTGAGACTACCCGTTCCATGTTGCTTTCGGCTTCAGTCCCTTCCATTTTCTGGGGTGAAGCTGTCCTTACAGCTGCTTATATCATTAATCGGCTTCCTTCTTCAGTTTTAGGTGGTATGTCTCCTTATGAATCTCTATTCCATGCTTGTCCAAGTTATGACTTACTTCGTGTGTTTGGTTGCGCATGTTTTGTGCTTCTTCCTAAGTTTCAAAGAACCAAGTTATCCTCTCGATCTGCATTGTGTGTTTTCATTGGCTATGGGACCAGTCAAAAAGGGTATCGGTGTTATCATCCTGAATCCGGTCGACTTCTAGTCTCTAGGCATGTTGTTTTTCTTGAACAAGTTCCACACTTTCAAATTCCCAAGTCTAATCCACTTCCTGAAAAATCTGAACTTGCCTATATAGATCCCTTCCCAACTGATGTGCCTAATGATGAGTATGTAAAAGACACTGATGTATCTCACATATCTGCAGCACCTACACGACCACCTATTGTTCATACTTATTTTCGCAGGTCTACCACCTCATCAGCTTCCTCACTAGCACCCTCAACGTCTGATGCTCCCACTGACTTGGTCCCAAGTGCTCCTCCGGCTACTGCAGATCCAACACCTGCCACTCCCCGCTATCCCACTCGGATCCATCGACCACCCAACAGGTATAGTCCTCCCACAAATTTCTTTTCTCAATCTTATCAGGCATTCTTGTCTACTCTACATTCTTCTGTTGAACCTAGTTGTTATGAGGAAGCTGCATTAGATCCAAACTAGCAGCATGCAATCAATGAAGAATTGAATGCACTGCAGAAGACACATACTTGGGATCTTGTTGCCCGACCCAAGGATAAGCATGTTATTGGTTGCAGGTGGGTATTTAAGATAAAAACTCACTCTGATGGTTCTATTGAGCGGTACAAGGCTCGGTTGGTAGCCAAGGGCTACTCTAAAAAATATGGTATCGATTATGATGAAACATTTGCTCTTGTGGCTCAATTAAAGATAGTCAGAACCTTAATTTCAGTTGCTTCTGTCAAAAAGTGGCACTTGCATCAAATGGATGTTAAAAATGCTTTTCTGAACGGTGATCTATCTGAGGAAGTATATATGGCTCCTCCTCCAGGTCTTCATCATAGTCATGGCCAAGTCTGCAAATTACGACATGCCTTGTATGGTTTGAAGCAGGCTCCTTGGGCATGGTTTGAAAATTTTAGCTCTGCACTATTGCACCTTGGTTTTATATGCTCCGATAGTGATTCTGCCATGTTCCTTCGCCGTTCTGATCAAGGTACTATCATTTTATTATTGTATGTTGATGATATGATTATCACTGGTGATGATACATAGGGCATCATTACCCTCAAATGGAACCTTCAATCCTTATTTGAGATGAAAGATCTTGGTTCCTTATGCTATTTCTTGGGGATTGAAGTTGCATATTCTCCTCGGGGTTACCTTTTGTCTCAGTCGAAGTATGCAGCTGACATTATTGCCCGTGCTCAGTTGACTGATGAGCATCCAGCAAATACTCCTATGGAACTCAATGCTCGTTTAAACACTATTGATGGTGAAACTTTGCAGATGCTACTCGATATAGGGAGATTGTTAGAGCCTTAGTCTACCTCACTATCACTCGGCCTGACATTGCCTATGTTGTTCACGTTGTTAGCCAGTTCTCGTCCACTCCTTGCACCACTCATTGGGCAGCTGTCTTACGTATTCTTCGGTATCTTCGGTGTATCCTTCATCGCAGCCTCCTTTTCTCTTCCGATGCAGATCTCACCCTTACTGCATATACCGATTCTGACTGGGCTGGAGATCAAACTGATAGAAAATCTACAACAGGATATTGCCTCTTCTTGGGTATCTCTCTAGTTTCTTGGAAAAGTAAGAAACAATCTGTGGTTGCTTGATCATCTGCTAAAGCAGAGTATCGAGCTATGGCAACTACTTCTGCTGAAATTATTTGGTTTTGTCGATTATTATAGGAGCTTGGAGCTCCCCAGACCGACGCCACACCCTTTTTATGATAGTCAAAGTGCAATTCACATTGCTCGCAACGAAGTCTTTCACGAATGCACCAAGCACATTGAGGTTGACTGTCACTTTGTGTGGCATTATTTTAAGTCTGGCTCCATTTCTCTTCCATTCGTTCCTTCCGTTGATCAGCTTGCAGACTTCTTCACCAAGTCGTTTCCTTTGCCTCGCTTTCAATCCTTACTAAGCAAACTCTCTATGGTTTTCCCATCGTGAGTTTGAGGGGGGTGTTAGATATACTGGTTGTACTTCTTATATTTATCAGGGGTACTTTGGGTATTCCCTTTTTTGCTTCTCTTTAGGGTTGTATATAAACCATTGTATGAACACTCTAAGTTAACAAGATGAGATAGCCGTTTTAGTATCTTCTCCAATAAACTCTCTTGCAAATATCAGATTAGAGAGCGCCAGTCCTCATAAGTTACTAGTTTACCAGCATATTTAGTTATTCTATCTACTGGCTTGTTAAAAGACCTACTTATATAATTACAGGACCATTCATCAAAATCAAATAATAGGTATTTACAATCCAAAACCAGACTTTGGTTCCTCCATTCAATAGCATTCTTCTAGCCCCGCTGGAAAAGGATAACTCCTTTTTCGTCACTTTCCAAAATTACCTTCCTTCTTTTTAGTTTTATAGCTCATTGGATCGCTTCAAAGACAGTTATGCATTCAGTGTGTTCTGCGCTAGTTCTACTTCTTCGACTGCTTGTCCTCCTTAAATGGTTCCTGTGTGATCTTGAAAAATTAAGCCAATACCAATTCTACCATTATCAGAATGAAGTATCACAATTCAGATTAAATGTGCCTTCATCGATTGATCTGAAACAGGTTGTGGAAAGAATTTCAAAAGAAAAGAATTATGCTTCTTCATCTAAAACAAATGCATCATCTCTTAATTTTTGTTGGCTTCCTATAATACCCCGCCGCCCTCACCTTTCAGGTCTGCAACCCTTACTCAATGAGAACACGACATTCCGACGGGACTATTAATAACCTGTAGCTCTACGGTGTACGCGTTACACCAAGCTAACAAGATTCTACACTCACATTCAAGACACAAGTAAAATAAAGCTGAATATAAACTTTATTAACTCAATGATAACCTGTCAATCTGAACAAACGAATGAACGAATATTCTCAAAGAATAATGGACTAAACATGTGTCCAAAACAAACTAAACTTAAATGAAAGAATTAAGTAATGTCTTCACGGAAATCGAGAGGACTCTGAAGACTTATTCTCGAACTACGAACATCACTGCTACTGATTATTCGCTTGTTGACCTGGACCTGAAAAGGATAATGGTGGTGCTAGGTCAAAACCTAGCCCGCAAGTTCACTAGTTCCCTTGGCTTAGATTTAGGAGAATCATAAGTTTCACAAGAGTAAGTGTCTTAACACAACAGCATAAAACATGTCAGGATAAAAGATTAAAAGTAACGAGACGTACAAGACAACATCTGTTGTGTTTTATGATCTTTAGTTGAGATTAAGTTATCACAACGAGAAGTGCTCCCTAGTTACTACCCTTGTTTCACCCGTCCCTGTAGTTCACTCGAAACACTGGTCGTGCGCCACATGAATCTGGTGAATGCCTCGAAATCTGTCCCCCGAACACTGGTAACCATGTCGATGTTACTTACGTGTCAAGTGATTTCGTAGACCTCACTTGGCGATTCCGTAAACCTCGCTTGGAGAGGACCAGGCCTATACAGGACCTAAACTATGTTTGCACACAAGCTAAACAAGTTGATTAAGCACACATCAACCTTATGGAGGTTTCTTACTCATTCTTTATGTGTTCACAAGTGTTTATCTTCATGGAAGCAGTTCACAAGAAGTTACATATGCATTCTAACTCATAAATACATATTCTTTAATAGCACGCATGTACATAATTATAATATCTTTCATACATGAACTAACTACGCAAAAGAACTCACCAAAAACACTTTCAGGGTAAAAAGGCAAGTAGGTATCGATACACCTTCAGTGGGTATCGATACCCACTTTTAGATGTGGGAGGTATCAATACCCTCCAGAGGGGGTATCGATACTTGCCCCATCTGTCAGCTGGTATCGATACCCTCTATATGGGTATCGATACCCTCTGGGTTTTCTCACGATTTGGAGTTTTGTTCTTCAACAAAACTCCGAGGAAACATGGTTTTTCTCACCTGCAACTTTAGGGAATCATATAACCATTAAATATTCATAGATTCTATACATTCTAACCATTAGAAATATGCACACATCATATGATCATGGATTACTTGCATTCATTCACGTGGTTAACATATAAACAACATATAATCTAGGTTTTCATGCATTCAATCACTAAGAAAACACACCAACATCATGTAAAACCTAAATCTACACCAAAAGAGCAAGTTACTACTTGCCTCAAAGCACCAAGGAAGTTAAATCCCAAGGAAGAAGAAGAAGAAGAAGCTCCTCTGCAACGACTTGATTCTCTGTAATTTCTCCTTCACAAAACCCTGGGTTCTCTTTCAAGAGGTTCTCTCTCCCCCTCTCTCTCTTGCCTTGGCCGACCAGTCCTTTCTCCCGCTCTTCTTTTTTAAAAATCGATGGAAACAAAAGGGGTTAGTGTTAGGGTTAGTTTATATTAATACTAACTTAACCTAAGCCTACTAAAACTCTAACAGGGTGCCCTCATCTGGAGTGGCTGCCCCCCAACATTAGTAACCTAAGGAAAAATAAGGGTATTACACTTCCTCCCCCACCATCTATCTTCAAAATAAACTGTGATGCATCATTTGTCAATAGTCACCTCCCATTTGGGATTAGGTTTATCGTGATAGACTCTAATGGTTGTTTTGTAGGAGCAGTTTGCAAACGAATCAAAGCCTCAGATTCCGAACAAGCAGAATGTATAGCCATGTTTGAAGCTATTAAGTGGGCTTCATGTCAATCTATTCAACAAGTTTTATTTGAAACAGATAATAAAGCTATATGTAGCTACTTGAAAGGAGAAAATACTTCCATTGGATAGGAGAATGAAAACATTTTGTTCGATTGTTAATCTATCTTATCCTCTTTTATGTTTTGGTAGTGTACTCATGTAAATAGGTCAGCTAATAATGTTGTTGATATTTTAGCAAAAACTAGGTAGAAACTCTGTTATGCTTCAAGCATTGTCTATTGTACCTCCTTTATGTTTATAAGATGTGCTAATAGAAAGACACTGTGTCTGACTCTATGTATGTTAATCATTAGCTTTAATATATCCTTTCTTCTATCAAAAAAAAAAGATCAGTTCCAATCTGTTATGAAAAGATAAGAAATTAAGAGTGTATCAATACGAACAACATTTAGACAAAAAAAATTAAAAGCTAATTCTTAAGGCTACAATTTTATTCAAGAGACTGGAATCAATTAAAGCACATCGTGAATATAATTTTAAAATTTTCTTGCATAAAAATGCATTAACACCCTAATAATTTAACAGATTATAATATAAGCACAAATCTCACATGTTACTGGCCTGAACAAAGAAGATTCAATTATAAATAAGGAAATTTTTTTATGATGGTTTTAGTGGTATTAGCAGGCATAAAGAAACATAAATCACAACATAAAACCCTAAACGAAAAACCCTAGCTTTCTCAAAAATGAAAAATAGTGGAAGATAAAGTACCTTTACTCTTTATCTTAGTTGATTTCTTCTTCTTCTTATTCCCAACTTTTTAGAGCACATAAATCGCAGGGTAGCTCAAGGATTTAATTTGCCATTTTTGAAATCCTAACTTTCTAAAAAAAAATGGAGAAGAAACAATACCTATTCTCCTATTTTTCTTCTTCTTCATCTTCGATTACTTCTCCTTCTTCAATGGTGGGTTTAGCAGTGTGGAGATGAAGAAGAAATTGATGCTTCAGGGAGTTAATTTGACGTTAGATCAGATAAACTCCTCTCCCTCTTTAATATCGATGAGAAGAAAATCTAGAGTCCCGACTGATCGGGACTTTAGGTTTTGGGGTTTATATATGAGGGGTAGAACTGTCCCGAAAAGGAAAAAGGATTAGTATTCTTGCACCAAAACTTGGGCAGATTATTGGGCCAAAACAGGCCCTTGATCGGGCTACTGGGTCAAGATTCCCAGTAGGATTTCTAAATTTATAAAGACAAGTCTTATGTGGCCCGTTCAATGAACGGGCACTTTTTATAAAAAACTATTTTTAATTATTTTAGTTTTTAAAAACTTTTTTTTAAGTATTTTATTTTTCAGAAACTTCCTTTATTTAATGTGAAAATATACACCTAAGAGAGGGTTATGTTCACCCAAAGTTTCATCTTTGTAATATATATATATATATTGTTGCACCCACACTGGGGTGGGACTTGGGTTGGGTCAACCCGAGTCCGACCCGATATTTGGGCAAACATGGATAAAGGTTGATGGGCATTTAGGCAAGTATACGCATTATTGGGCCAACCCATAGTGGAATTTGGACAAGCATGGGCAGAGATAAATGCCAACCCGAGCAACCCGCCCAACCAGAGAAATTTTTATCTACATACATTAAGATTTTAATTAATTTCTAATATGAAAATATGTTGTCTGAAAAAAAAACTTTCCTTTTGTCACGTATTTTGAAAGATTTAAATTGATAAATATATTAAGTTACTAATATCGGATGGAGGTATTTTTTTAGGGAGGTATTAAGATCCAAAAGGGAAAACTTTCCTTTTTTCTCTTTATTACAGTCAAAAAGATTTTTATTACTTAAGTAGTAAAATTAGGATTATAAAACTTTTTTTATTTATTATGTGTTGTTAGTTTGCTTATCTTTTAAAACTATGAAGAAAATTTTGTTTAATTAAATTTGTCATTTATTTTATATGAATAAGCTCATCTAATCACCTAAATTTATTAAAATTTGGGCAACCCGAAGAACCCGAAAAATCCACTCAGGCCATGTGTAGGTAGACTTTTTTGGGTTCTATGGGCACTATGGGCAAAAAGAGGTGCAGTGTGGGCTTGGCACGTCCAAAGCCTCTAACCCGCCCAACCCGTCCGAGTCCCACCCGTACCTACACTTCCCTTTATGTGCACCCGTTTTCTACTCGCACCCAATTCAAACTTTAATTGCTTTTTTTGCACCTTAACCAAACTCTTTGGTTGTTGCCTTTCTCGCACCCCACTCTTGCACTCTCAAATCTGAGATTCAAATGGATGTTTAAAGCTGCACTCTGTTCATCTTTATTAAGAAATCCTTGAAGAAGAAGAAGAAGAATGACGAACAGAAAAGGAATAAGATGCTGACCATGATGCCAACAAAGAAAAGAATAAAGAAATAAAGATCAAACAATTTCCTAGCAATGGATAAACCCTTAAATGGAGATTAGTGCAGGAACCACAAATTCATCCAAACAAAACCTAAATTTGATTGTGGACCCAAGAGTAGATCTTCAATATCCATAGTGCTTAAACTGTTCACACAAGTATTAGGCGGCAAAGGCTCTCAGATTAGGCTTCAATCCATATCCATATGCACGAAAACTTGAAATTCGAGCTGATCAAGTACATTAAAAGAATACCTAGAAAGTATAGCATTCTAGGAAATCGAATCTGGTTAGGAATGGATAAATTTGCACAGCCACCATCCATCAAGAGGTTAACAATTAAAACTAAGGTAGGGAGAGAGATCTTATTTTTCCCTTTCTTCAGAAAATGGGCTTCTCAAACCCTCTAGTTGAATAAGAAATTTATGTTCTTTTAGGCTCTGTTTGGCTGCACTGAAATATCATGGACTGGATTTTCTTAGACCCGTCCTGAGAAAACTTTGAGCCTGGTTAACTATGAAGCTGTTTGTCTGACACTATATTTTTGTTGAGTTTACTTTGCATGTTATTTGTCTAACACTGTATCTTTGCTGGGTTTATTTTGGATGTTGTTTGTCTGAAAGTTTAACCTATCTTGGAGTTTGTCTAACCTATCTTGGAGTTTGTCTGTAACTTTGGTTATTAAAAGTATTGTGAGTTATAAATTTCACTACTTTAACTTCAATATTCAAATATAAGATAATATAATTTTTTAGGCATATGTATCTTTCATTAATCTTTCTCATAAATAATTTTGAAATATTACATTTGCATAGATGAAAAAAATTCAACAATCTTCATCTAGATTTCTCAGCCTATACATCCATCCCATCACGCATCACCCTTCAATAATCACTTTCATAAAGAAATTCAGACATGCAATATTACACAAACAAAGTTATATTTCATTAATCAATAAAATTTACATAAACGTACAAGAACTTGTAATTATGATCTCCATGGTTAAGAACTTATCCTCATACCTAATCGACCTTAGAAAACTTCATAATAAAACTTCATAATAAGAAGATTTGAGATACTTAATACCATAACAGTTAGAGAAAGGCAAAAGCCTATTTATTGAATCAAGAGTATACTACTGAAAGCAAAGAATCATCAATTATAATCCTTGAAATTCCTCAAGATTGAAGATAAAATAGCTCCGATCCTGCTCAACTTTCTAATCTATTGATACTAAAATCTGAAATCTTTTACAAATCAACATGTTTATCTTTCCTTTATGTGCAAAGAGAACAAATTTTGCATGTACAACTTCTTAGAAAAAAAAAAGAAATTAAGAACAGATCAAGTTGCAAAAACAGAGAAAATAAAAACATAATCACCAAATTGCAAAACCCTAGATAATTGCATAGTTCAAGTGCAAAAAAAATAAAAACAAATTTTTTCTTCTTCTCAGTGACAAGTTGTAGAAAAATTAAGACAAAAAAATAAAATAAATAAGAACATATATTATCAAAATGTAAAATCCTAGAAAATTTCACTGTTAGAATTGCAGAAAAATTTAGAACAATTTTTTTCCTTGTCATAACAAGTTGCAGATAAAATAAAAAATAAAAATTTCTTCTACCCTAGAAATCCAAAACTCAACCAAGATTTTTTTTTTCTTCTTCTTCCACCCTAGAAATCCAAAGATCAACCAAACCAAAAATTTCTTGAACTGATAAATGAGAAAAAGAAAGTGCGAGTAAAGTAAAAGGAGTGAATACGATGGAGAGGGAGAAGGAAGAAGAAAGAGACAGAGACAGAGAGCCTCTGGTTTGTTTTGAAAACGAAGAACATATAGAATTAGAGAAGGAGACGAAGTAGAGGATGAGAGAAGGAGATGAAGGAGAGACGAGAGAAAGAAGCATACCTGGTTCGTGTCGAAAACAAAGAGGAGAGTCGAGCTCTCTCAGCTCCCATAAAAGAAAAGTCGAACTCTCCTGGGGTTTATCTTGACGAGGATTTGGGGAAAACACCTATTTGGTGGTTTTTCCTTTCACCAGATTTTTGTGTACGGAGACCCAGGCCGGGTTTCACTTTTCATGTTTTTCTACTTAAAACGCGAAAAACAAACACCTTTCTAGGGCTTTCTTCGTCCCGGTCTGGGATTTTCCAGTAAACAAACAGCACCTTAATGGCGTGCCTAAATTACATTTAATAACCAGAAACCACCGTTTTTTAAACCACCTTTCAGTTATCAAACCACTCGGCCTGTAGTTTATTCTTCTTCATCTTGACAAATACAGTAAGTTTCGTTTTTTTTCTTCTTCTTTTGTTTTTCTCATCTCTTATTAATTTCAACGACCTCCTTTATTTTTAAGGTTTAAATTCAATTTGGGTTTAGATTTCAAGATTTATGCTCCTTTTGGTTTTAGATTTAAAAAATCCTTTTGATTTCTGAGGTTAAATTTGAATAATGACTTTCATAATTCAGCTACTGCTTTCACTAAAATCACTCCACTAAACCATTTACCACTCATTATTTTCTAACTTTAAAAAGAATGGTGATGGGTAAAATGATAACGAGTCGAACCAGCCAAGTCATGGCCGATCCAACCGAAATAGTGACGATCCTAGCGATCCAGGTGTCGAGTTTATCAATCCTACTACGAGTCGAGTTTGGTAGTGACCGGAAGGATCGTCCCTGACCGAGTCCAATCCGATCTGGACAATTTGGCGCCAAATTGGCCGAGTCGGCGAACCATGTTCAACAGGTCATGTGTTACTCACCAATTTTTAGGCCGCGACGAATATTTCTGCCCAACATTTTACTGACCACATTATGCAAGTACTATAAGTGATCCGCAAAAAATAGGGATGGCGATATAAAAAAATATCGGGCGATAGATTTTACAAGAAAAGGAGGGGAGAGCCCTCCTTCTTTTTGGATTACACGAACAGGACATGCACCCTTTTTTTGGTACGCACGGTCCTTCGGTAAACTCTGGTTTGACTTTTCTTAAAAAACTCAATTTTTGCATACCTTAACTAACTTTCTGTCAAATAAAACTTGTATTATTCAACTGTTTTATTTTTAGGGCCCCGTTTGGTATCACAGTATATGTTTGCATAGCAAACGTTCACGCAATCTATCATATATATATATATATATATGGAGGAAACCCTGGGTCAAAAAAACCTTCTCTGTCAGCTCACGGTAAAAGAAACCTACCCTATTACGCAATGTTACTTTTAACTCCTCCCATCCCCTCTTCCAAACTCCCTCAAAAGCACCCTATGTGTCACTAATTAATTCTCTTTAATTAGTCATTTATCATGTTAATTAAACTAACAAAAAAAAACTCATCGCCTTCAATTCCTCCCAAAATATCTCTCCTAAATCTCTTTGACAAATATACTAATAATTAAAATGTATTTTAATTTTTAAAACTCCTAAAATTTCTCCCTTCTCCCCTAAAAGATTTTCTAGCTATTAAAAACTTTAATAGAAAATAACAATTCCCATAAACGTTTTTAATTTTTAATGATTTTTTTAAAATTTTTTATATATATAGAGGAAACTCTGGGTCAAAAAAACCTTCTCTGTCAGCTCACGGTAAAAAATCCACCCTATTATACAATGTTACTTTTAACTCCTCCCATCCCCTCTTCCAAACTCCCTCTCAAGCACCCTATGTGTCACTCATTAATGCTCTTTAATTAGTCATTTATCATGTTAATTAAACTAACAAAAAAAAACTCATCCCCTTAAATTCCTCCCAATATATCTCTTTAACAAATATACTAATAATTAAAAAGTATTTTAATTTTTAAAACTCCTAAAATTTCTCTCTTCTCTCCTAAAAGATTTTCTTGCTATTAAAAACTTTAATAGAAAATAACAATTCCTATAAATATTTTTAATTTTTAATGATTTTTTTTATATCTCATAAAAAAACATTATAGCTCTTTTATATTTATAAGCATTAAAAATTAGAATTCTAACGCCATGTATCACTCTCCTAGCCCTCAAATGATGACGTGTCACTCTTAGAGACAATCCAAGGCTGATGTGTTATCCTCTCAAATTTTTCTACATCCCTCTTATTTTCATTAATTCTCTTTAATTGGCTACTAATTATGAATTAATTGTGTTCACATGGTAGCTTCTAATTAGGCTAATTAGATACCAATGAAGAAAGTATAATGAAAATAGCAATAAGAATCTAATTACATTGATATCGGTTATAAAATTTTTATAAATATTAATTAATTATTTCCTTAATTATTCAATACATTACAATCTTCTTCTTAATTACTCAATGTTTTTCTCTGCTATAATTATCTCTTCCTATATAAATACCTCTCGATTCTCCTTACTCATATGTACAGTCACTTTCCTTTTTTTAGTTGTGCAAATCTCCACAGCACAAGGTAATCACGGTTCTAAAAAAATCATTTTGTATTTTTTATTTTTTTTCGTTTTTCCATGATCTAATTTAGTTAACATTGTGATAGGTGGAGATCGGAATTGACGACCGTTGCATGACAATCTCTATTGCAACATCCTTGAAGAAAATTCAACCTCGCTTCATCTACCCTATCAAAGTAAAGCTAGATTGTTCTCTTCTTTTAGCAGATCCAAATTGTTCTCTATAACTTTCTTTTTGAGTATAATCTTTTACTCCATATTTAATTTATATTTATTCTTATTTTTTTTATATTACAGATAATTCAAAAGTGGATATTACTATCTCTCTCTATTCTCTATTCTTTTCTCTTTCTCTCTGAAAGAGCATGTAATTGTATGACTTGACGAGTCAAACCAATTTTTAAATTTTTTTTTTTGATAAAACTAATTTTGAAGAATGAACAATTTAATAATACTCTTATTTCCCTCTCTCTCTCTCTCTCTTTATATATCTTTCTCTTAATTAATCAAACAAAATTTGCATTATGAACAATTTGATAAATATTCTCTCTCAGTTTCTTCTGATATTTCTCTATCTAAAAATATTTATAAGATGATTTTATTAGTTACTTAAGCTAAATAGATACTAATTATTAAAATTCAGATCTGATCCAAACAGTTAGGGATTTGATAAGTCGATTTCCAGTTACTACGAATCGATTTATCGGATGGAGGAAAGGAGAATTGATATTATATTAATAATTTGACAAAAGAGAATTGAAATTGCATTAACCTTATTTTATAATAGAAATGAAACATTAATTAATTTGATTTTTTGACATTCATTGAATTAATTTGAATAACATAATGTATGAAATGGAATAAAAAGAAATTCAACAATTTAAAAAAAATTGATGCTTAGTTTTTTTTTCAATTATTGTAGAATCATTTTCTGAAAAAAAAAAAATTAACTTTAAATAGAAGCATTTCGGACTTTAATATCAATTTTAATTAATAAATAACAAACACAAAAGCCTACTAATGAGAAGTAATTTAAAATATAATAAAGTTACACTAATGCCATATTTGATATCTCATTTAAGTTTATGTCCAATAATCTCTCCATTCAAATTTATATCAAATAATTTCTTATAACCCTCCTTGACCATATTAGTAATAAAGAATAATTATTAATACAATAACTGTACACCCGCACTAACAACCCTTTTAAAACAATCCAATGGTTATTGTAATTCTTCTTAATAATAATTAATATATCAATATTACAAATTATACTAATCAATTCATATTTATTAACATAATTTGAAAAAAACTGCCCGTACGTAGTTCGGGCTTTAAGACTTGTTTTAACATAAAATGGGTGCTTGGTTGGTCTACATCAAATGTCACTTATAGCAAATATTTACCGCGGGCTCACCATTCTAACGCAAAATCCCAACGAATGTTTCCAGCACTAAAAGTGTCGGGATCGTTTGTAGCTATGTTCGAATCATATTCTGATGTCCTCATCTCTATCTTGTTTTTGTACAGTAGCAGCAACCCTTGTCTCCTACTTTCTAGGGATGGCAACGGGGCGGGGCGAGGTCGGATTTGCCTCTCCCATCCCCGTCCCCATCACTATTCGGGGCGGGGCGGGGCGAGGATTGTGAATCCCCTATAAGAGTCGGGTTCCCCGCGGGTCCCCATTTTCACCTCAAATCACATCCCTAGCAAAAAATTTTAACAAAATTTATATTTAAAATAATATTTTTAAAAATTAAAATTAATAAAATACAATAAATAATGTAAAAATAATTGACATACATATATATTTATATGATAAAAATAATTATATAAAT
>MVGT01004349.1:0-25963 GCA_002174775.1 Macleaya cordata | reverse complement strand
GGGGATGGAATTTTCTCCCCATCCCCGCCCCATTAGGGGCGGATCCCTGCGGGGACCCTAATCCGTGGGGATTTTTGCCATCCCTACTACTTTCTCCAGATCCGCCATTAGTAGGGGTTCGCAACAAACAAAAATTTGAGGATTAAGGGTTTCTACTCCTCTAAACTTCAACTAACACTTTGTGAAGAAAGGATGGGTTTTCTAGTGGAAGATGGGTTTTTAGGGTTCTTCAAGGTGGTCGGATAAAATGAGTTTCTGGTAAAAGATGGATTTTTGTCTTTTGATTTTTTTAATAGATTCACAGAAAGTAAGTGTTAGAAAAGTGGTTTGTGAGAGAAATGAGGTTTTGTTGTTCTCATTTTTATGCCAACTAGGTCAGCCCTTTCAAATCTCTCAGTTTTAGGGTTTTTGTTTATAATTTTTTTTTAAAGATTATAGTAATTAAAATTAACTCTTCAATCTATTTGGTTTTCTGATCCACTCTTTGATCTACTGTATCTAAAATTTGGTCATTTTTTATGGCACCCTATTTGGTTTGGTAATTCAATTTTTAGTTTCAACAAACCTATCAGTAATTTGATTGCATTCATGTCTCCATCTAATAGAAAAACCCAGCAAAGAAAAGAAAGAAAAAGAAAGCACTTGATCAAATCTCTGAAATCCTTCTCATCTAATAAATAAAGATACGCCAAAAAAAATAGTGTAATAATATGGACTCTGTATAACAATTGATTTTCATGATGATGCTTGCAATAGATAATCTCATGAAGTTTTTCTTATGTGCTTGAGTTGTATGATGAAATGCCTCTAAAAGATCTTGGTGTTTGATTTACATGTGCTTTACCAAGCAGTAACAAACCATTACAGTGTGTTTACAGGGTGCATACCAAGCAACAACAAAAATTAAAATGGTAAACATTAACTACAGTAAACATTTACTATTGCAAACATGCGCAGATGGGAATCGTTTACGGCCATGCCAAGCAGGGCCTAGGAGGTAATGATGTGGCAGAGAGATAAATAAATGATGTTTTTAACTTCAAAATGCTATAACTTTTAATCTACAAACCGACTTTTGAAAAAATTTATATTTTTAGAAAGCCTTTTTCAAGATCTTCAAAACAAGATCAGACAATAATGCTAAATTCAAAAACAAAAAGTAATCTAACTATGCAAACCCAGGCGAGATGCAAGTTGTAATTTGTATTATTTATTTTCCTTAAATTTAAGCTTTTGCACTTTCGTAAGCCTATTTGCATTTCAAATCTGCATGCTTGATGTTCATTTATTTATCATTGAACCTAAAATGAATAGTTGAAAACCTAGTGCGAATGCAAGTTATAATTTGCATGGTTTATTTTTTAAAATTATAAGTTTCTGCATTTTTTTTTAGTTTATATACATTACGTATTTTCATGTTTTGATGTTCAGTAAAGTATTAGTAAGAAAATTCAAATGTAGGAACCTTTTTTTGCAAACTTAACTACTGTTTGCGAATTATAATTTGCATACTAAAAATTGTATGTAGATTTTCGTTTGCATGCTCTGCAATGTATGCAGATTTGGGTTTGCATTTGCTTCGTGAATGAATTTTTTTTCTTCGAATTTGATATCCATGACTGATCTCGTTTAAAAGATTTTGGAAAATTCTTTCTAACCATATAACTTTTGTTCAAATCTGACTTATATTTTAAAAATTATGGGCATTTTTATGTTAAAATTGATTTAAAATGAAGAAGTTTCTCTCTCCGTTAGCTGTCAAAAAGAAAATAAGTAGAAGGAGTTTTTCGTCATGTCATATGTTTCTTTTTTCTACAAACGTATACCGAACGGCCTAGCGTACCAAAATTAAAACCTATGTCATGTCCATATTTTTTTCCCTCTTTTTAATAACTCACCCCTCAAATTTTACAAATTTGATACATTTGATGTGTCCATAAATTTGCCCTTACCAATTCGAGAAGGTCAATAGTACAAACCATAGTTAGTAAAGTCACGAATTATTCACGTATAATTCGCAAATGGTATAAACGTTTGAAATTACGTACCGAACTTCCGCACTTTTAAATGATTCGGAAGAATTCGCTCACTTTTGAGTTCTCCTTGAATGATTCGCATTTAATAATCGAATCCGTACCCAACTAATCAATAGAACGGTACTGTATCAGTTACATTTAAAATTTTAATTTTTTATTCGATCCAGCTCATCGCCAGATGCCGGCTATTAAGAGGCTGTTTGTTTTTGTCTGAAAAATATGTCTGAATCTGACTCGGGGTCTGAATTGGGCCGAGTCAGATTTCAGATTGTTTGTTTTTTATTTTGTAAGTGTCTGACTCAAATTTTGAGTCAGCAAAATGTCTGAAAAATGAGTAATTTTTTTCAGCCAAAAGTTTGTACTGAAAAGATCTGAAATGTGCTGAATCGTTCTTTTTACAATTTTGTCCTCTAATTATCTTTTAAATGACATAATTGCCCTCAAGTATTAAAAAGATCTAATTCTTCCATTTCAATGTTTTTTTTTTTTAAAAGCTTCCATTTCAATGCTTTTTTTTTTATAAAGCTTCCATTTCAACTTTTTTTTTTTTTTTTACTAATGAAGACCCAATGTAAGAAACTCATAGCCCTACCCTAGCCCCACATGTGTAACTTGTATGGTCCTCTAAAAAAATAAGTGTTTTTTTATTTACCGGTTAACATTACATGATGAATGATGATGGAACTTATGACGGATTGGCACTTGTTAATATCACTTACTTGAAAACTAATAGGGACATATTTTAATTAAACAAGGGTAAAAGTGTCAAAAACTTAGTCAGACATAATTTATTAAAAGAATTCAGATGAAAAAACAAACACACTTAAATTCAAATAAGTCAGATCTAGATGATCTCAGATCCAGATGACTCAGGTAGTCTCAGGTTCAGATTTCAGATTCAGATTTCAGAAAAAAAAAACAAACGCCACCTAAGTCTAAGAGTCACATATATTGGAGGCGGTTCATTGGACTTTTAACTTCTAAGACGATTTGGGACAAATATTTATGGGTTTGTTGTTGATTAATTTGATATTTTGATTTCCCTAAGTAAAGCCTGGCATGGGGTCTAGTCATGTGACGTTGAAAATGCCTTAGATATTTCCACACAACTAATTACTATATCCACACAACTTTTGGCCGAATTGTTCGTTGGAAACCCATAACCGACAATACAAATTTCTTAAAATGAACTATTGGCAACCTAAAATCGCCAAACCTGTGATCCATAGAGTCACAACCACTAAAGGTTAAATAGATTGGATATTTCCATCCACCTTCTTGAATTTTTTACATGTTTTACATTTATCCATTTTATTTCTTACACTTTGCTTACACCTACATGTAGACTCTTGTAGAGATGATTTATGATTTATGGCCAATGTATGGAGCAAATCCAGCATAAGGCCAACAGTAAAAATTTAATAAAATGGGCTGCTGATTTTGGGTCCACGAAACTGGCTGCTAAAGTGGGTTGAATTAGTAAAAAGTTGGGCTAAAAATCAATTCTCTTTCCACGCTTGATCATGCTGAAGCATAACTGAATCCATAGTTAGTCTGATCGATGTTATACGGGAAATTTTATTTTAGGCTTTAAATCGTAGGTGGCACGTGCATTGCACGTGTACATATTAGGAGAGAGTGATAGTAAAAGAAAGAAAGGAGAGAGTGATAGTAAAAGTTGGATATGTATTTTGGGTGGTGTCAGCAAGTTGGGGAGTTTCTACGATTTAATGGGGTGTACATATTAGGAAGTTTGATATGTAAATCTCATGTTTATGACCTATGCACTAAATTTTTTCTAGGGGTACGTGTCAATGGGTTTGTCTTGGTTACATTCTTAAACTACATGAAATCGAAACCGATTATTAAATAGGTTGATTCTAATTTTTTGTCAGTTTCAATTTCAGTCCTAAAATAGGTGCAACCAAAATCGAGATAACCGCTTCTAGCTTTAGTTGGTTTTCGAGTATTTTCAGTTGTAATTTTTTTATTCTTTTCTATTAAATGTTACGGACCTACTGTAATATCCCACATCGCCTAGGGAGGACATTAGTATTCAATCCTTAAGGTCCGCTTGCACCTTTACTTGTATCGAGGCCTTTTAGGGGAGCTGGGGTTGAGGTGGGGAGTGACATACAGTATAGAAAAATAAACATTTGTAAATTAGATTTAATTTTACGTTTCGACTCCATCGAATACCAAAATATCCAAAATCTTAAAACGATTACAATGGCATAGGTTTCATTTCCTACCAGTTCTAATTCCCATATTTAAATAGAGTCTTTTACCCTATGAACCCCAAAGTTGCACATCAATTACATTTACTACCTTGAAATTAAATTAACTCTCCATAAACCTTATTTTTTAAAGTTGCTTACAAAAACTACCCTGAGTTTTTAAAATACCACATTTGCCCTTCATTACCCAACATTTACTAATCTTCATCTCTCCCCCTCCCCCATCACCGATGGGAGTAGATGACCTGAATTTTTTTTTCAGGCCCATCCACTCCCCCCCCTACACCAACCACCCCCACCCCCGTCACTGATTGGATGACCTAGAAAAAATTTCTAGGCGATCTCTCTCCCCACTTTCTCTCTTGCCCCTCTCTCTCTCTCTCACTTCAATTAAACTAGTATTGCAATGCAATCTTTATGAAGATGAAAATTAAATTCCTGAAAATATGAAGTCAGAAATGAAATCATTTTTGTTCAATAAGTGAATAAGTTAATGAAATGTAGGATCAACAAGAAATGCACCCAAACACACTGTTTCTCAAATAAGACCTACTTTATCTATACTTTAGGATTCGACAACTAGGTCAGCTACTTGGGGATTTTCAGTATTGAAAACTAGACAATTATCTGGAGCTACACACGAGAACTCTTGGAAAACTATAAAAAATTTCCAGGCCAGGTCATCCCATCGGTGATGGGGTGGGGGTAGGGGAAGAGAGAGATAGAGTGGGAGGGAGAGAAAGAGAAGTGATAGAGAGAGAAAGGGGAGATAGCCAAGAGAGAAATTTTTTGCAGGTCATCTACTCCCATCGATGATGGGGGAGGGTAATGAAGGGCAAATGTGGCATTTAAAAAGTGAGGGTAGTTTTTGTAAGTAACTTTAAAAAATAAGGTTTATGGAGAGTTAATTTAATTTCAAAGTAATAAATGTAATTGATGTGCAACTTTGGGGTCCATAGAGTAAAAGACTCATTTAAATATGTAGAACTAGGAAAAAATCATTACTGGATCGTGTTAGTTCAACCAAAGTAAAGCGGTAACCATTGAAAACCTTTTTTTGTGTAAAATGAGATTGATACATCTATACAGTTAATAAATAGATTTTCTGTTTCAATGGACGTGCGTCTGGCCCTTATAGATTTTTACTAAGGCATCCCTCATTTTTATATTTACCGATTTTAGATATTAAACAGATGAAGAGAAAAATATAATATTGTGCATGCAGACAAAATGAAAATTAATTAACCACCATCAAGTATGGCAACTGAAATGCAATCCCAAAGATTTGAGAGACGTCGTGTGGACGAACGTTAAAGAATAATGAAAGGAGAAGACGACGTGAACGTGAAATAAAACCTCAACAAATGTGACAACAATTAGAACAACCCTACATTTTGAATAAGATAAGATGAATTTTAATGACGGAAAAGGATATGGAATTAGCAGAACCTAAACGACGTAGTAATACTTTTTGCATGCAAAGAATAAGAGTTAGAGATGAAAATGTTGATCATTATGAAGCCCATATAACTAGACAATCATCGAAACTCAAGTTTTCATCACAAATATCCCATTAAAGCCACTGAAGTTCTGAATTTCCCATTTGAGCTAATACACAAGCAATTCCATTCATTAGAGTTTTTCACTTACAATTAATAAGGTACAGGGCCAAACAATAAAAAAAATACCAGTACCTTATTCCTCCCTGAACATGTTTTCCCTGAACATGTTTTTAGCCATAACTGCCCGTTGTATGTTGCTCTTTCACGAGGAGTTTCAAGAAAAATAACACAAGGGTATTGGTAAAAAAGCTATAGTCAGCCACTTCATTGATTTCCCTATAAACATGCTCGATTACAAGGTTGGGCTTCAACGTAAAAAGCTTCATGAGTATAGGTGTAACAATATAAGATTCTTTCATTATTGCATGCCCGTGTTTGCCGAGCAATTTATAGGACTGTTCCCAGTCGGTTGATATTATAAATCTTCCAGCTCAAAATTCCTAGTTAGTTCCAACCCTCTAAAGATAGCCTCCAACTCATGACAGAGAGTCGAGTGAGGGCGAGACACCCCACATACTATCGCGGCTACCACACGACCATTGTCACGAAGGGTAAATCCAAAGCCTCCTCTCTGCCCATCTCTAAATGAGCCATCGATATTAAGACGAAAACAATCTTTGGGTGGTTTCTCCTAGAGTTTTAGTTTGGGCTATTGCATGGGTTTATCATACACATATGTTGGGTTTTATAGGGACCAAGTTTACCCTCCTTTCTAGGTTGGTTCACCTAGTTGAAATTTCTTTGACTGGTTCTCTATTAAGTAACTACATCTATCACGTGCATGCCTGCATGTGTTTCACTAAAACTCTTTCTATCACAAGAGTTTCTGAATCCCAAGATATTATATGGATAAAAATCCTTTAGGAGAAGGAGTCCTGATTAGGTTAGAAATCAATTCGTGTTTATCAAGTTTAGAAACTTATCATCAAGTCTTGTATTCTCTATATAAATTAATTATCTACACGGTTTGTGTGTAGAAAATAATTAAAAGAAATACCAAAATTCATATGGTATCAGAAGGGTCCGATCCTATCATGGCTGGCCCTACTACTGCTTCTTATGCTACGTCTCCTTCTTTTTCTCCTTCTCCTTCCTCTGCTTTGAAACCTCTTCAACCTACTCATATTAATCACCTTGTTTCTGTTAAACTAGATGACCAGAATTATCTTTTATGGCGTGCACAATTTCTTCCTCTTCTCCGTGGTTATCGACCTATGGGGTTTGTTGATGGGACTCATCCTTGTCCCCCACAAACTCTCGAGAATGGTACTCCAAACCCAGCATATACTGAATGGATTGAACAAGATTCCATCCTTCTTGGATGGTTGCTTTCTTCCTTGTCTGATTCCGTTCTTGCTCAAGTAGTTGATTATGAAACTTCTCGTGAGGTTTGGTTATCGTTGATTGAATCACTTGCCTCTAAATCCGAGGCTCGTCAAATGCAGCTGCACCGTGATCTTCAAAATATTAAGAAGGGTGATAGTTCGATGAAAGACTATGTCTTATGTGCAAAAGCACTTGCTGATCAGTTAGCTACTACAGGTAATAAAATCTCTTTGTCTAATCTTAAGCAGTTTATTCTTCAAGGTTTGGAATCTTCTTATGATGCAATCGTCACCTCCCTTCAAACCACGATGGCCCACACGAGCTTTGAAGATTTCCAATCTCATCTTCTCTCTTATGAGATTCGAATTCAGTCCCAGCAAGACCTCTTGCCTACTCCACCATCCCTTAATGTTGCTGCTCATTCACGTTCCAACCAAGGTCAACATGCTCCCTCCCAGCCACATCGCAACCAGCAGCAACAACAGTAGCAACACCCTCCGTTCACTCGACCGTTTCAGTCCAATGGACGTGGTTTTTCATCTAATCGTTTTGGGTCTGGCTCCTTTCCCAGTCGGTCTCGGTTTACTCCTTCAGTTTAATGTCAGTTGTGTGGACGTCGTAACCATAATGTCTACAATTGTTGGCATCGATTTGATCCAAATTTCTATCCCCATCGTCAGCAACAACAAACACCTTCACAATTCTCTCCCTAAGCTTATGTCATGGCTCCAGGTCCCTATTCACCTCCGCCTCCTCATCAATGGTTAGTGGATTCTGGTGCCACCCATAATGTCACTGGGGATCTGCAAAACCTTCATGTTGCTGCTCCTTATGACGGTCCAGATCAAATCAGAGTGGGTAATGGTGCAGCACTTCCTGTTACTCATATTGGTAATAATTCTTTCTTTTCTGGCGGCCGTGTTTTTCATCTTCGTCATCTTTATCATGTTCCCAAAATTAAAGCTAACCTTTTATCTGTTTCTCAGTTTTCTAATGACAAAAATGTCTACTTTGAGTTTCATCCTTTATTTTTTGTTGTGAAGGATCGGCTAACAGGACAGGTGGTGCTCCACGGGCGGAATGATAATGGTCTCTACACCTTTGATAGTTCGATGGCTTCTCCATCCTCTACTTCCGTTTTTAGTCTAGTTTCATCCTTAGACACATGGCATCAACGTTTAGGCCATCCTATGCTTCAAACTGTGAAGCAAATTGTTAGTGAATTTCATCTACCAGTATCTTCGAATAAACTTTTGCCATGTAATTCTTTCTTTATTAATAAAAGTACTAAATTGCCTTTCTCTCCAAGTTTGAGCCCTTGCACTTACTTGTTTCTGATCTCTGGGGTCCCTCACCTTTTGTATCTCGTGATGGTTTTCGTTACTACTTCTTAATAATGGATGTTTATAGTCGATTTGTCTGGATTTTTCCTTTAACTCGGAAATCTAATTCTTTATCCGTGTTTATTATATTTAAAAAAAATTGAAAATTTATTAGGCAAACGTATTAAAGTTTTTCAATCTGATAATGGTGGAGAATTTCAAAAATTTTCTCTGTATCTTGACTCCCAAGGCATTTACCACTGATTTTCTTGTCCTCATACCGCTGAACAAAATGGTCTTGCTGAGCGTTGGCATCGCCACATTGGTGATACAGGTCGTACAATTCTGTCTATGGCGTCTATGCCTTCACATTTTTGGATAGATGCATTTCAAACTAGTTGCTTTCTTCTCAATAGGCTTCCTTCTCCTGTGTTACAAAATCGGTCTCCATATCAATTTCTCTTCGGTTCAAATCCTGATTACAATGATCTGAAAGTTTTTGGGTGCCTTTGCTATCCTCACCTTCGTGCATATGCGACTAATAAGCTTGCACCTCGCTCTCTTTCCTGTGTTTTCACTGGTTACGATTCTACTTATAAGGGTTATATGTGCTAGTATATACCCACACAGCGTCTCTATCTGTCTCGACATGTCAAATTTGTAGAAACCATTTTTCCTTTTGCCGCAACGAGCACCACTCCACCTGCTGCTTCTCCTGTCACGCCAATCACCATCAGTCCGCCTCCCCTCCTCGGGCCTGCTCTTTCCTTACCTCCACCATCTCCCCAACCTCCTTTATTATCACCATTACCAGTCTATACTACGCCTGCTGCTCTATCTCAATCTGTTGGCCATTCTCTATCCAATATGCCTATTACCAATTCTGATGTGGAAGGGACTACTCCCTCTACTCAAAGTGCTCCACCCCAAAATCCCGATGAACTATCACCAATGCCTCCTGCTTCACCTCCGGCCCCTCTACCTCCTGCAACTACCCATCCTATGCAAACAAGGGCCAATGATGGGATTTCTAAGCCAAAGAAATTATTTGCAGCTACCAAACATCCTTTAACTGTTGCTGATGAGTTTGAACCCTCCACTTATACTCAAGCTGCTCCTCACACTCACTGGCATCGGGCCATGGACGATGAGATTAATGCTCTTCTTCAGAATAAGACTTGGTCCCTTGTTCCGCCACCACAAAACCAAAACATAATTGGTTGCAAGTGGATTTATAGGGTTAAAAGAAAAGCTGATGGGTCCATTGAGAGGTATAAGGCTCGACTTGTTGCGAAGGGTTATAGTCAACAAGAAGGAGTTGACTACAAAGAAACTTTTAGCCCAGTTGTTAAGCCGTGCACTATGCGGGTTGTTCTCTCTCTTGCCCTTGCCCGTAATTGGTCTTTGCATCAGTTGGATGTTCAAAACGCATTTCTTCATGGTTTCATTAAGGAAGAGGTCTATATGCATCAACCTCAAGGCTATGTAGATCAGCAGAATCCTCACTTTGTTTGTCACCTTCACAGATCCTTGTATGGCCTAAAGCAAGCTCCACGGGCCTGGTATCATCGCCTCAGCGCTTTTCTGATGCAGCTTGGCTTTCTTGGTTCTAAGGCTGATTCATCCTTGTTTATCTGTAATACTAATGGTTCCACCACATATGTTCTTGTCTATGTTGACGATATTATTGTCACTGGCTCTTCCTCTACAGGTATTCAATAATTGATTACCACTCTAAATAAGGCATTTGCAGTTAAAGACCTTGGTGACTTGAGCTATTTTTTGGGCATTGAGGCTTCTCGATCCTTTATGGGATTATTTTTATCTCAACGGAAGTATATATCTGATTTATTGGCTCGTACTAAAATGGATGGGGCTAAGCCAATTTCGACACCCTTGGATCCTAAATTAAATTTGTCTGAGAATGATGGCTCCCGTTTTGCTGATCCTACTCTTTATCGAAGTGTGGTTGGTGCTCTTCAATACTTATCCTTCACTCGACCTGATGTTTCCTTCGCTGTCAATCATGTCTATCAATTTATGCATGATCCGCGAGATGATCATTGGCTGGCTGTCAAACGAATTTTACGATATCTTAAAGGCACACATGATTTTGGTTTATTTTTACGGGTTGGACAACCTTTACAATTGAGTGCATTCACAGATTTTCTTCACCAAATTAATGCCTTCTTCGATGCAGATTGGGCTGGTTGTCCTGATTATCGCCGCTCCACCAGTGGGTATTGTATATTTTTTGGTGGAAAATTAATTTCTTGGAGGGCTCGAAAATAACAAACTGTTGCTCGATCCAGCACTGAGGCCGAGGATAGGGCACTGGCAACGGCTACTACAAAGCTTATTTGGATTCAGTCCCTTCTTCGTGAGCTTGGGGTCCTTACCTCAATTCCTACTCTATGGTGTGATAATCTCGGTGCCACATATCTTACTATTAATCTGGTATTTCATGCTCGCACCAAACACATAGAGATTGATTATCATTTTGTCCGTGAACGGGTTACTCGTCGACAATTGTGTGTCAAGTTTATCAACACAAAGGATCAGCTTGCTGATATCTTTACTAAGAGCTTGGGATCGGTTCATCATGCTGAATTACGTAGCAAGTTAAACGTCCACTCGTGGGCGCTTCACTTGCGGGGGCATATTAAGTTTTTACATCTATCACGTGCATGCCTGCATGTGTTTCACTAAAACTCTTTCTATCACAAGAGTTTCTGAATCCCAAGATATTATATGGATAGAAATCCTTTAGGAGATGGAAACCTGATTAAGTTAGAAATCAATTCGTGTTTATCAAGTTTAGAAACTTATCATCAAGTCTTGTATTCTCTATATAAATTAATTATCTACACGGTTTGTGTGTAGAAAATAATTAAAAGAAATACCAAAATTCACATTCTCTAGTTCAGGTTAGCAATGGGACGACCCTAGGGCGAGACACCCCACATACTATCGCGACTAGTACACGATCATTCTCACGAAGGGTAGATCCAAAGCCTCCTCTATGCCCATCTTTAAATGAGCCATCGATATTAAGATGAAAACAATCTTTGGGTAGTTTCTCCTAGAGCTTTAGTTTGGGCTATTGCATGGGTATATCATACATATACATTGGGTTTTATAGGGACTAAGTTTACCCTTCTTTCTAGGTTGGTTCACCTAGTTGAAATTTCTTTGGCTGGTTCTCTGGTTCAAGTTAGCAATGGGACGACCCTAAGTCAATCTGGTTCTTTTGCCCAAATCGGAGTGTGATTCGAGCCTTGGAATACTAATCAATTGTGGGAATTAAGTTACCTTTCAATGTTAGCATCATAAGGATTTTTACTAGTGGATGATTCCCTAAAGTATTGAGACGGAGAATCATTCTGAACATCCACTAATTTACCTTTCAAATTGAAAGTCAACTTATCAATTTGATGCAACAATGGTTCCTAGACCATGGGTAGTTTACCTTTGCCAGAGATGTCCTGAAGACTGACATCATCAGTGGGAAATGGAGGAGCCACAAGAATGGTAGCATTGATGGAGCCTGCTTCTCGGATAACTATTCCCATGTTCCTAACGGGACCGCCGTTGGTTCCCATAATAACATTTTTTCCTTTAAAGTTACATACTTTTCGAGGTTTAAGGAATCTGTCCTCACATGCATCATTTGGGAGTTTAGTTAGTTAGTGGGGTGGAAACATAGAAACCTTACCCTAAGATCCATGCATGCATAAAATGAAATGAAATGAGAAAATTTAGGAGTTTTGGTGGAAAAAGGAACTAATATATAATAAATATATTAGGTGTGGGGCATCCGAGAAAGGCTAATTTTCCCCTTATACCCCGAACAAATATATACTATTAAAAACAAACATATAAACAAAAAATTAATTCATATTTTTCATAACAAGCATTGAAACAAAAAATTAATTCTTTATCAAAAAATAAAAATCAATTCATATTTTTTATAACTCATATCTATTGGCTTATTTACCATTTTAATCATGGAGTTAGATCGAAACTCATACTCATTGAATGTCTCAAATGAAAATCCGTCGATCTTATTCTCTTCTTCTTCTCTTCTTTTATTTATTTTTCTCTCTTCTAGAAAGAAGTCACGATTAGGAAAAAGAAAAAAAAAGAGGTTAAAGTGTCTAAACATGGTTTGGGATTGTATTTGTAAATAGTAAAAATATATAAGGGTAATATTGTCTTAAAAAAATATCATAATTGATTCCGGGGGAATGGGAATGGAAATCCCACCTCCCCCCACGGGATTGCTATTCCCCCTAAATGGGGGAATCTCACATTCCCGGGAATGTGATTCCAACTTGATTCCGCGAACCAAACACAAGCTTGGAATCACATTCCCAGGAATGTGATTCTATTCCTGCAATCCAAACATGTCTCTTCTTTTTTCATAGGCTTCAGTTGAGTTGGCTTGGTGTTCCTTAATTTTGCTCTATTTGGGCCACAAGAGAGGCCTATTATCTCCAATATGTGATCTCTAAGGTTATTTTCCTGCATTCACAGAAAAATGCTTCGTTCATACAAACTGAATTCACATGGTAGGAAGTTCTTTACATATCAAAAAAAATAGTTGTAATGGTTTTAATGGTTTGGTGAAGCAATTACTTTAGTGGGATCTTCATTACCCAAACCTTTGAATGTCGATGGTTGCTATATTTGTGGGGATCCTGAGCGCTGGATTAAGGCATGTCCTTGGAGAGATATCCCTTGTAGTGATTCAAGTTGTGATGGTCTGAGGAAGTTGTTAATTGCAGGGAGTTTACATAATTACGACATCCCCTACTTGAAATGCTATAAATGTAAGACATTTCAGTAGTTTGCTAATGTATTACTGACATAAAAAAAAAAACTTGAAGATAGCTTAAATGAATTGTGCAAGTTTGTAGTGAAGAAATTGCACATTAATTAACAACCTTGTATTTGGATATGTCCCTATAATCAGTAATGAAAGTTCATTTTGAACATATAATGATGATACTCTTAAATCTTTGTAAAGTAAACAGTAAATAAACATAATAAAGTGGCATCCAAAGCAACATCCCATACCTAAATAATAACACATTTAACATTATGAGAGATGTTTACTAGCTTGGTTCACTATATCCAACAGCATCAAGTGTCTAACCACATCCAAAAAAATCTTAAATAGGGATCCAACATCCACCTACCAAAAAAATGTCCGACCACATCCTAAAAGTAAACATAAACAGTATCAAACATCCAACCACATCCACAAAAAAACCACAAACTGTAACCAACATCGAAATATAAAAGCTTCAATCAAATATGGCCCATTCCCTATCTCTAACAAAGTGGTGACCTTATGGTTGTTTCTGCTGTTGAGCATGCAGATGATGAGTGTGGTGGTGGTGTCGCTGTTGTTGCGGCTGCTGGTGTGCCTGGTGTTGTTGTTGTTGATGTTGAGTGTGTTGCTGTTGCTGTTGAGAAGGAACACCAAGATTGACTGCTTGGTGGAAAGTCTGATGCATTGTACATACCTCCAGGCATGTATACATGAGAGATTTTTTTATTCATACTGACTGGCCTTCCTGCACCCCTCCCATTTGAACCTCTTCCACTTGAATCCTTCCACCTAAATCCCTTCCCACTGAACTTTTTCCTCCCGAACTGCCTCTACCACCTAATATACCCCTCCTTGTGAATCCCCATCCAGAAAATGGAGTACCTTTACCTGAACCAGAAGCTGTTGATGTCTGATTTACATCCTCTCTTCCTAACCCAACCTGAGGTGCAGTATTTTGTGAGACCCTACCAGTTGTTTTGGCCTTTTTTTCTTTGCTGACCAAATAAAAAACTTCCAACTGGTCCTTTGCAGGTCTCATGTTGTGCCCTATACACCCATAATTTTTGCGCTTCCTGTCATTTCTGTTTGTACCAGGTCCTTCATCTGCATTTCTCCTCCTGTTAATTTTAGGCCTTCCAAGAGGCCTCTTTAGCACTGGAGGATTTACCTCTAATTGTAGTTATAGATAGGATATATATATATAGTGTATACATATGAAACCCTAACTTTCTAGTCATATAATAACATAAATGTCTTGTAGTAGGGTAATAAATAAATAAGGTGTATATAATAAGTCATAGAGGCCTTGTAATGTGTGTCATAAATCATAATTAAATAGAGTGTGTCAAAACTCATAAATTTATGGGGTGTGTTAGAATACTTACTTTACCCCAATCCATCTCATCATGGAAGGGAGTATAGATCCATCACAAATGAAATTGAGAGTATTGACTTACTTTACCTTATTGGGCCTATTTTGATTCAAGGTTGCCAATGTATACAAGGGAACCCCCTGAGTTACCACTACACACAATAACATTCTTTTTTCTCCAGATCTATGTTTTCAAAGGCGCCATCGGGGCGCTAATTTTCATATAGATGCCCTGCCTACCTGAAATAATGCCCCTATAGCGTCGTTCGGCGCCCTGACACTGCCCCAAGGAGCACCCCATCTTAGGCGTCAGTTGGAAATGGTGTTTTTTGTGATTATATTTTTGGCTGGATTTAAAAGAAAATAAAAAATGAAGGGAGAGTAAGAAGATTAGAGTGAGAAAGAAGGAACTTTCCACACTCTTCCTTAATGACGTGTCGTCGCCGTCGAACTCGCCATCGCCGATCAGCCATTGTCAATAAGCTTTCCTTTTCTTTCTTTTCTTCTTATTTTCTTCTCTTCTTCCCCTCTTCTTCTTCTTCCTTTCACTGTTTCAGTCTGAAACTTTTAGACTTGCTTTGGTATTTTTTTAATTATAAACATCTATGTTTACTGTTTTTGTTTGCTATAAAGTGATGTCCACCTTGGGCTTTGTGAGAAAGAGTGGTAGACCCACAAAAAGCCTAAAAAGTTAGTCATGTGACTTTTTTTTAACCGAAAAAAAATTAGGACGTCATTTTTTAAGTTCTTTTTTTTTTCTATTTTTTCATTTTTAACTGCTAATGTGACTCATCCATCATGCGAATTTATTTTATAATATTAATATATTAATTTTTTTTTGTCTTTCAACTTTAAATGCTGTAATTTTTTAAATCTTTAAAACTTTGTGTCTTACTTTCAACTATCAATTTTATATGTAACTTGTTAGATCATGTTATATTTTTATCTTTATGTTATAATTATTTTAGATCTCAATTATTACTTTTACGACTATATTAATTACTACTATCTAATATTTCTTGATTAGGGAAATATAATATAACTCTAGAGTAGGATGGGTGTGTGTTGTTATAGCGGGGCGCCCCGCCTTTCGCCACGCCACGCCCCGCTAATTTAGACTCCACCACCCCGCCCCCGCCTACCGCCCCAAAAAATATAGCTCCAAATCTACAATCCACTTGGAACCAGTAAAGCACTCAACTTCATAATGGTGAATATTAATCCTCTGACTATAAACTGCCCCGAATTGTTCTTTTTTCTCTCTAGTAGTCTCTGTGCAGTAGGAACCAACTCCCCATCTTCCCATGTAGCATATACATTTCTCCTATTATTGAACATGGCCATCATCATTGAGTGGTATTTTTGTGCCTCAGTTTGATGATCCAATTGTTAAAAGACTCGGAGAAATTATTTGTAATGTGCTCATAGTGTGTACTATGATCAAAATGTGATCTAGACCAACATTCTGGTTTCTCACCTAACAAATATGCATGTGCATCTGCTTCAATACCTTATAAATGTTCCATATATCTATTGTAATCAGTCATTTTGTAGGCCTTTGCAGCACTTCACATAATATTCTCCAAGTACTTCCCTTGAAATCTACCCTTGAAGTTCTTATACATGTGACGAAAGTAGAATTATGATTGACTTTGTTCTCAAAAACACTCCCCACTGCTCCCAAAAGTCCCTTCTATCTACCTGAGATAAATTTGAGCTTCATTTTGTGTCTAAGAAGGTGTGGTTTAAGGATCAGAAAATTCTTCCAAGTTTCATTATCCTCACTTCTACAAATGTAGATAGCGAAGGGGAACAATCTATTCTTAGCATCTAGTGCAGTTGCTGCAAGGAGTACACCACCAAACCTTCTTTTTAGAAAAGTACCATCTAAATCAATAACAGGTCGACACCTATTCCAAAACCCGTTTATCGAAGCTTTGTAAGTGATAGACAAATGCCTGAATGTGACTATACTGCTAAGTGTTAATTAGACTAGAGAATTTGATTACACAACTCAGGAATCTGAGCATAACTCTTCGTATAACTACCATCGATCCTTTCCAGGATTTTGAACCTTGCTCTCCAAGCTGTACTGTATGAAATATTGAGCTTTTTCAGGAGATCTTTAGGCTTAAAAGAATTTTGGTGGTCCTTGAACTCTTCCTCCATTATACATCAACCCACCTTGCATCTACAAAAGGGTTTCACCCTTTAAGATCAGTCTGACATATGTGTTTGGGTCCAACTCTTCTCACCTTCTAAGTTGGTTGTCTAGATATCTGTCTGTCATTAGCTACCCATGGACATCCCTTAACTCTCATTCTTCTCACAAATGTATGAAAACTTGTTCACTATTGCAAAAGTTCTTAAATGAAGCCTATAATCCTTCCTAGTAGGGAACGCCATGCCTAGTCAGTGTGAGACCTAAATCAACTGGTTCAGCATCATCCTCATATAGATCATCAACCTCCCTCACAAAGTCCTCAAATTCAGTAGGTGGGGTGGAGGTGGTGTTGGAGTACTTGTACCCACTCCTCCACTGCCACCACTACTCACCACAACATCAGCAACACCTGCATTAACCCCTTCACGACCCTCATCATCATCATTTTTTGATGAGTACATAATATAATCCCTCCAGTTGTATTCACTGTCACTGTGAGCATTAGAATGATGTTCCTCTAGGTTTACTTGATCTAGATCAAGTGGAATGCTCATTTCATCTACAAGTCTTTCACTCTTAGGTTCTGTTTTTCTAACATAATAACTATCCTCCTTCACACTCCGGTTGCTAGAATCTGTTACAAATTCCTCAACTCTACTAGCCTATGTAATCGCTTCAGTCCAAAAGGAAGAATCAAGATCATCAACAACTGATTCATTAACTACTTGAGGTGGTAGATCATGAATAACATCCACACCATTATATAATATAAAAACATTCCCTACATTATCAGCAACACTAGCCTAAGTGCCCACATCTTGGTCAGTACTAGTAACATCTGAGCCTAACATACCCCACACTTCCACTAGTTGACTCAAGCTTCCTCCTGGCTCTTACACTTTTCAATTTGTTAAAATTATTTGTCTGCAACCTAGGACTCCTCCTAATTGGTTGATGAAAGGGGTTGGAACTAGTGGATTTGTAGAGTTTTTGGAAAATCCTTCAGGTGGTATCGATACCAGTAAGTAGGTATCGATACTATGGTTTAAACAAACATCAGATTGTGGTAGTATCAATACCCAAGATGTGGGTATCGATACCACCTGGGTTTGTGTCGTTTTTAGGCGATTTTAAAGTCCTTTTGGGCTTAGGAAACTTTTATTTGTGCGTGGGTTTGAGGAAATCTATAAATAGGGAGGTCCTAGGTTATCCCAAAGGTGTGCTACATGTGCCATTGTGAAGGTGGTGGAGTTCCTAAGGTTCAAGGAGAGGTAAACCTAGGGTTTTGATCTTCTTGTGTAGTGAGGAATCTAAAGGGTGAGAAACTTGTTGAGAGGGATAAGGGTTTGTGAGGATCTAGGGTTTGAGGGTTTCTTCATGGGGGTTGGGCCCCTATCGCAACCTAAGTTTCTAGTGTTCTCCATTTGTTCTCTCCTCTGTTACTATGTACAATAATGGAAATGGACTTTCAAGGTTGAAGATGATGTGAGTGTGCTGTTGGGAGTAGTTTAGAGAGTCAATCTCTAATAGATTCTCGTTGGTGTTCTCTGGTAAGTCTTGTAACATCCTTAATGTGTGTTTATCTAATTGGTTGTGTAAGAAGCATTGTAATATGTTTTTGATAATAGTGGAAGTTTTTTTGGTGTGCCGATTTCGCTGTGGATGTAGCCCGTGAGGGTGAACCACGTATATCTTGTGTTGTGGTTGATGCTTGTTTTTATCTTCGTCGTTATATTTTCTTATTGATTCAACGTTATTAAGTCTCAAGATCCTTAAGCCTGTTCCGCTGTGCGTCAGAAATATATCGTTGGTATGACAAAATTCCTAACAAACTCGTATCAGAGCTGTGGTTCGGCCTAGAAAACCGTATAGTTTGTTGTATCTTAACAAACAGGTATCAGCGGCAGGTTCGACTTAGAAAGCTGTGAAGTTGGCTGGTTGGATTTGATTCATAATAAGTTGAATGGTTAAGAACGAGAGTTTCGTTCAGGTTGAGGATATGTGAAGATAATGTTTTGATCCGTTCAACACAAGGAAGTGATTTGTGGTGTGATTCACATTTGGGTGGTTTAACTTGAAGATGGGCGTAGAAAGAAATTCTTCAATTGCTCATGTAAAGTTTTAGAGCAGGATGGAGTGTTCTCCGTAGATCTTAGAAGATGGGTGTAGAAAAAAAGTCTTCATTGGGTTCCTATGAAGTTGGTGTGGGATGGAGTGTTCTACGCGGTTCTTGGAAGAGTGGGTAGTCGTACACTATAAAGCAAGGGTTACAAAGATGAGATGTTGATTCTCATGTGTTTGGAGCAGTCCAGCAAAGCTCCGAAGGAATGCACGAGATGTTTTGAGATTTGTTTAAATCTGTTTATTATTCTTGATGGCTTGCACGGGTTATATCAAGGATGTGTCCGATCTCGTTTGCATAGACCACGTTATTTTGGGCGGTGTCACACGGTACATATGAATAAGCAAGTATATTGGGTGTGATGGTGGTAAGGTTGTCAGATTGGCGATGGCTTGTTGAATTGCTTATAGGTAAGCCTCTCAATCACATTTGTGGGTTTTATGGGGCTGATTCAAAAACACGGTAATCTTGACATGTGCTGGAGGTTTAGCTTACCTGGATTAGGTGGAGCTGGTGATGTTTCTTTTGGATGGTTCTCTTGGTGATCAATGTGGGAATCTTGCGCGAGGATTCGATTGACGGTGTATTTGAAGATTTCAAGTTACAGTAGTGAGACGGTGTTGTTTCACATGTGTTCTTCAGGGTTGAAGATGGTGGTGGACTTCGATGGTGCTTTAAAATCATCGTGTTTTGATCAAAGAGATGGTTCTAAAAGATGTGAAGGAGGTTCGCCAGAAAGGTGGAGATTTGCAGAGTGTTTGGCAAATCCTTCAGGTGGTATCGATACCAGTAAGTGGGTATCGATACCATGGTTTAAACAAACATCAGATTGTGGTAGTATCGATACCCAGAATGTGGGTATCGATACCACCTGGGTTTGTGCCGTTTTTAGGCGATTTTAAAGTCATTATGGGTTTAGGAAACTTCGATTTGTACGTGGGTTTGAGGAAATCTAAAAATAGGGAGGTCCTAGGTCATCCCAAAGGTGTGCTAAATGTGCCAATGTGAAGGTGGTGGAGTTCCTAAGGTTCAAGGAGAGGCATACCTAAGGTTTTGATCTTCTTGTGTAGTGAGGAATCCAAAGGGTGAGAAACTTGTTGAGAGGGATAAGGGTTTGTGAGGATCTAAGGTTTGAGGGTTTCTTCATGGGGGTTGGGGCCTGTAACGACCCAAAATAATATAGTTGACCGGTCAATGTCAATTCGAGTTTAGTCCAACGCTTTAACTATGAAACTAATTAATTATTAAAATAATTAAGCTTAGTGTTAAAATAATTAAACTTGAAATTAAATAAATGAGTTTTCGATCGGAGGGTAATTTTAAGAATCGAACCTTACAAATGGATAAATCTCGAAAAGTTATTGAATTTTGAGTACTCACACGTAAAATTCGGACACCGAATGAGGCCGATATGATGCCCGAAACGCGATTTTGACCAAGATCGAATGCAAACCGCGATTTTGACCAATTTTTTTAGATATGTACAATATATACGTCTATATAATGTATTAAAAAGCTTCTTTGTAAACTTATCCATTGTAAACAGATTTTTGTTTGTGTGTATACACATAATTTATGTGTATGTCCATATACCAAAGAGTTTCTCTTATAACTATCCTTTAATAAGCTTAATTGAAAGTTTTTCTTCAATTCCATCAATTGGAATTTGGCTGAAACAAAAAAAAAAAAACAGAACCGTAGAGTGGAGAGAGAACGGTGGAGGAAAAGAGAAGAAGAGGAAGAAGAAGGAGAAGAAAGAGAGAAGAAGAAAGAAGAAGGAAGAAGGAGAAGAAGAAAGAGAAGAAGAGGAAGAAGAAAGGGAAAGGGAGAGAGAGTTAGAAAGAGAAAATGGAAGAAGATGAAGATGAAGTCTATCCTTCATCCTACCAAAATTTGTTATTGGAGGTATAAAATTGAAAACCCTAGCTTCATTTTGTTTAGATTATGTGTTTTTATGTTGTTTCTCTTTAGTTTTCAATTTTAGGGTTGATTTTGTTAATAGTTTAAGGTTTGATTAGACCTTTCAAACCCTTAATTGATGAAATTGATAATTGGGATGGTTGATTTTGACCCAAATTTACTGTTTTGGGTTAAATTGTAGGATTTGGTGGTTTGAATCAAGTTAAAGATGAATTTCCTATGTATTCTTGTGGTTAAGGTAAGAAATTCAGCCACTAATTCCTTGTTCAATTTGATATGATGATAGTAGGGTAGAATTTTGTGAAGAAAAATCATGAAATTTGATGTTGAAGAATATTTTGATGATATAAAATGAGGGCTTTTGGATTGAAAACTAAATTACGATAGTTATAGAAATTCAAGCCCTTAATTTAAAGATTAGAGAAATTTTTTTGGATATAGGATTGTGTAATTTTAGGTTAGTGTTAAATTTTTTTGGTGATTAATAGATTATTTATAGCAATTGAATCATGATTTTAGCAAATCAGATTTTTAGAGTAAATATTAATTGTGAGTGACACTTTTCTAATTAGAGTAAATTTTATTATGATGATTGGTTGAAACCTTTATTTGGTTATAAGGTGTTTGAGACAAATTGAAGAGTTTTGAGTGAAAAGGGGGTGTTTGGAGTAATTTAGGTTTGAAATTATAAACCCCTTATTTGATTTGATAAGGTATTTTCACAGATTGAAGGTCTGTAGGCGTTAAGAGAGAATGATTAAAGGTACTTAGACCTTGTAGAGACTATTTAGGTTAGAGTTTAGATTACCAAATTATTTGTATAAGATTAAATTTAATAGTATAGAATTCTGAAAGTGAATTGAATATGTTATTTACAGTTGGGAGTTTGTACTAGGGCCAATAATTGGAGGCGAACAACGCAGTAAAGAGCTAGCCTTGCGAGATTTGAGGTAGGAACTTATAAATACTCTCTTGTAGCCACTAAAGTACTTTCAATGCTTTTGATAGGGTTTAGATTTATAAATAATGTAATTATTTTGCAAAGCATGCATGATTTATTTGTGATATCCTATTGATCTGAAAATGATTCTCCAAAAGTATAGTTTTACATAGTGATGTAAAACAGTAATAGTTATTTTTAAAATAACTAGATTTCTAATAATTATATATATGAATGAGTTATATACAGATATAAATATTTGGATGATTCTTTTCTTACTTATAGTTAAATAAACTATATTTTCAAAAGAATCGAGATTTAATCGTTATCGAGCTTTAGGGATGGGTATATTTCCAAAACCAAATGTATGGGATGGAGGTTCCCAATTGTTGGGTATGTGTTGGGGATTCCCTAGGTACGGGCTTTCCCTCGGAATATATACGATATATGTTATGCTGGACTTTCCCCCGGCTATGATTATTACCGGCTTTCCCCGGATTATATTACGGACTTTCCCCCGATTACCCGGCTTTCCCCGGAATAATATTAGATGGAAAATCACAACATATGCATGGTTGTTAGTTTTTCTAGGAAAAAGTATTTTCTACTACTAAAACTTATACTATTATATTATATATCTTTTGGTGATCTAAAAATGGATTTGTAATGCCTACACGAGCAAATCATTGAAGTTTTCCTAAAAACAATGATTTGTTCCGTATTTTCATTATGTTTTCCTGTCTCATGACAGGAATGGGACTCTCATGATATAGGAAAACTATTGAAATCTAGGTTATTCTATTTCTCTTTTTGGAAAGCCTTGTTTGGATAGGTACGTGTATGATTCTAGAAATGTCGAGGTTATATGCTGCCTAGATTAGGCGAAGACTTGAGAAGCGTAACAACTCCTGGATTATTTTAATGATCATTAAGATGTCTGCACAAGTCAAACGGCTGACCACCGCGACAACGGCTACATCGGCAAATTATAGTCAAGGGTCCACCTGAACCCAAATCATGAGCCAGCGTGCTTCTCACAAAAACCGATAAATCAGTCGCTCAGTCGAAAATCAGGAACTAACGATGGGGTTCCACATCGGTTAAGTTGGAGCACGATTTTGCTCACTGACTAGGAGCTGAAACATCTAGTCGTGGCCTCTTCACTCTAAGATGATTACACTACGCAGTATTATGATGGTGAGATGTCGTTAGTTTATCTATACTTGTATGGGTAAGTGAATGGTTATCGGTTTATGTTGTAGTAAAGGTACCAAATGCTTTTACATTACTGTATTATTATTTCTCTGTTTTCTTTAAAACCTGCATTGTCTTAAATTCATATTAGTGACTACCTGTTAGTATTATAAGTTCTCACTGGGCTTTTTGCTCAGGAAATTGAGGAGACAGTGGATGATTGGATGTTAAGTAATTTGAGGAGGCGGGTATAGGGAGAGTATCCACCTCAGGTTTATTATACTTGAGGTGTTGTTATTATTCAGTTATGATGCAGTTATTTTCCTTGCTTTGTATATATATTCTTTTGAACTATATAATGTAAAACAAACACACTTATGTATATTTAGTATCACTTAACAAATTTTATATATGTATTATTTTATCAAGCGAGAGATCGTTTTAGAATTATGGTTTGGATCCAGCCTAGTGGATGAGTAGGTATTCTATATTGAAGAATATGGTTGATTGGATATGATGAGATGATATGGATGAATGGAATTGATATAGAAATGCTATTTATGGATAAATCATCTCTTCTATAGGTTTATGACAGGTTTCAGACCCTGAAAATACAGGGGGAACTCTGGCGAATTTTCCGTTGGGCCTAACCATTTCTAGAGGTGATTAAAGTTCTGACGAACTAGATTAGCTTAACTCTGATTTAGGTTCATAAACCTTTATTTAGGTTTGTTTTAGTACTGTTTAATCACCTCGTGTAGTAAGCCTAACGCCTCGAGATACGACTCAATTTCTTAGAGATTTTGAGTTTCGAATTGGGGCGTTACAGGGCCCCTGCCCCAACACAAGTTTCTAGTGTTCTCCATGTCCCTCTGTTACTATGTACAATCATGGAGGTGAACTTTCAAGGTTGAAGATGATGTGAGTGTGCTGTTGGGAGTAGTTTAGAGAGTCAATCTCTAATAGATTCTCGTTGATGTTCTCCAGTAAGTCTTGTAATATCCTTAATGTGTGTTTATCTAGTTGGTTGTGTAAGAAGCATTGTAATATGTTTTTAATAATCGTGGAAGTTTCTCCGGTGTGCCGATTTGGCCGTGGATGTAGCCCGTGAGGGTGAACCACGTATATCTTGTGTTGTGGTTGATGCTTGTTTTTATCNAGAGGTGATTAAAGTTCTGACGAACTAGATTAGCTTAACTCTGATTTAGGTTCATAAACCTTTATTTAGGTTTGTTTTAGTACTGTTTAATCACCTCGTGTAGTAAGCCTAACGCCTCGAGATACGACTCAATTTCTTAGAGATTTTGAGTTTCGAATTGGGGCGTTACAGGGCCCCTGCCCCAACACAAGTTTCTAGTGTTCTCCATGTCCCTCTGTTACTATGTACAATCATGGAGGTGAACTTTCAAGGTTGAAGATGATGTGAGTGTGCTGTTGGGAGTAGTTTAGAGAGTCAATCTCTAATAGATTCTCGTTGTTGTTCTCCTGTAAGTCTTGTAATATCCTTTATGTGTGTTTATCTTGTTGGTTGTGTAAGAAGCATTGTAATATGTTTTTTATAATTGTGGAAGTTTCTCCGGTGTGCCGATTTGGCCGTGGATGTAGCCCGTGAGGGTGAACCACGTATATCTTGTGTTGTGGTTGATGCTTGTTTTTATCTTCGTCGTTATATTTTCTTATTTATTCAACGTTATTAAGTCTCAAGATCCTTAAGCTTGTTCCGCTGTGCGTCAGGAATGTATCGTTGGTATGACGAAATTCCTAACAAACTGGTATCAGAGCTGTGGTTCGGCCTAGAAAACCGTATAGTTTGTAGTATCATAACAAACGGGTATCAGCGGCAGGTTCAACTTAGAGAGCTGTGAAGTTGGCTCTTTGGATTTGATTCGTAATACGTTAAATGGTTAAGAACAAGAGTTTTGTTCAGGTGGAGGATTTTTGAAGATAATGTTTTGATCCGTTCAACACAAGAAAGTGATTTGTGGTGTGATTCACATTAGGGTGGTTCAAATTGAAGATGGGTGTAGAAAGAAATTCTTCAATTGCTCCTGTGATGTTTTGGAGCAGGATGGAGTGTTCTACGCGGATTTTGGAAGATGGGTGTAGAAAGAATGTCTTCATTGGGTTCCTGCGAAGTTGGTGCGGGATGGAGTGTTCTACGCAGTTGTTGGAAGTGTGGGTAGCCGTACACTATAAAGTAAGGGTTACAAAGATGAGATGTTGATTCTCATGTGTTAGGAGCAGTCCAGCAAAGCTCCGAAGGTATGCACGAGATGTTTTGAGATTTGTTTAAATCTGTTTATTATTCTTGGTGGCTTGCGCGGGTTGTATCAAGGATGTGCCCGATCTCGTTTGCATAGACCACGTTATTTTGGGCGGTGTCACACGGTACATATGAATAAGCAAGTATATTGGGTGTGATGGTGGTAAGGTTGTCNGATGAAGTGCTGAAAAATATTGTTATATCTTGTTATGAAACATCACCAAAACAGTAAGCTCTCGTAAAAGATCTTGAGCTTGGTGAAACACCAAAATAGTGAGTTCTCGTAAAAAAAAATTGTTGAACTCGGTGTTTGAACATCATAAAGAGTGAGATCCCGCAAAAAGATTGGGAACTCGATGTTCTTTATTCTTCATCTTGACCTCATAGNGGTACATATGAATAAGCAAGTATATTGGGTGTGATGGTGGTAAGGTTGTCAGATTGGCGTTGGCTTGTTGAATTGCTTATAGGTAAGCCTGTTAATCGCATTTGTGGGTTTTATGGGGATGATTCAAACACACGGTAATCTTGACATGTGCTGGAGGTTTAGCTTACCTGGATTAGGTGGAGCTAGTGATGTTTCTTTTGGATGGTTCTCTTGGTGATCAATGTGGGAATCTTGCGTGAGTATTCGGTTGACGATGTATTTGAAGATTTCAAGTTACAGT
>MVGT01000542.1:275318-285757 GCA_002174775.1 Macleaya cordata | reverse complement strand
ACCTGCGATAGTAACCGGCCAGCCCTAGGAAACTTCGAATCTCAGTCACTGAAGTCGGCCTAGACCAGTTAACAATTGCTTCAACCTTAGAGGGATCCACGGAAACACCATAAAGAGATATAACATGTCCAAGGAACTTCACTTCCCTGAGCCAAAATTCACACTTGGAAAATTTGGCAAACAGCCGATGCTTCCGAAGTGTTTGAAGATAAAGAGTGCCGTGACTTTAGGTAAATCTTTGGTGACTTATATCTATAATCATGGGCATGTGTTGAGCATGATGAGGGAGTTGACTGGTGGAAAAGAGTTGCATAGATCTTGTGTAACTAGGTTTGCTACCTCTTTTTATACACTCAAGAGCATTCATGAGAATAGGCATTCTTTGCAAATGTTATTTGTATCCGAAAAATGGATGACTTCTGATTTTGCAAAGAAACCAGATGGGAAGAGAGTTATGACAATAGCATCAAAGCAGGAGTTTTGGGATAATATGTTTTTTTCATGTCAAGTGTTGGCTCCATTGGTAGATGTTGTAAGGTTGGTGGATACAGAACAAAAGCCTTGTATGCCTTACATTTATGAAGCTATGGATAGGGCGAAGGAGCAAATAGAAAAGAATTTGATTTCGAGTTCGGTAGATGATCGAGTAATTTGGAAAATTTTTCAGATGATTGGTAGGAGATGGGATGATCAACTCCATCACCCTTTGCATGCAGGTACGGTTGCTTTCTTTGCTTTAAAGATAAGTAGTGTTAACACTTTATTCTTAAATTAATAGGTAACAAAGTTCCTAATTTCTTGTTGTAGCTGGTTTTTACCTTAATCCTTCCATATTTTATACGATCCTTCAAAAAGATCTGGATAAGGCAAACAAGTATAAAGAGATTAAGTACGGACTTTACTCGGCCACTGATAAGCTTCTTCTCAATCCAATTGAGCATGATCAAGCTATGCTTGATTTAAAGTATTATGGGGATGCAATGGGGATGTTTGGATCACCATCTGCTAAACGGCACAGGGATAAACTCCAACCATGTAAGTTGATTTAAAAATTTATTATAAATTTATAATAAGAGTCTATTCTTATTAATAAGCCAATGCTCATTAATGAAATAGATGACTGGTGGCTCTTATATGGATTGGATGTGCCTTGTCTACAAACATTTGCTGTTCGGATTCTAAGTCAAACATGTAGTGCCTCACCATGTGAGCGAAACTGGAGTGCATTTGACAATGTAAGNGCATTCAAAGAAAAGGAATCGTTTCTTGCAAGCAAAGTTGAATGATGTTGTCTTTGTTCATTACAACAAAAAATTGAGGCGCCGATACGAGAATAATGTTAAGTACAATGTTGGGGATGAAAATGATCCTATTTTCTTGAAGGAACTTGATGAAAATGATGAATGGATCAAACCAATTGAGGAAGAAGCTCAAGATTTTGTCAGGGAAGGTGATGATTTAACTTGGACACAAGTTCGAGAGGCGTTGGGAGCTACAGAAGCTAGACCAAGCACAAGGAAAAGAAAACAAATATCGACAGATTCCATTCCTAGATTCTCACTTTTCGATGAATCTGATGAAGATGACGGGTTTGATATTGAAGTAGAAGAGGGTAATGTAGGAAAGAGAAATGATGGGAATGATGGAAGGGGAAAGAAGAAAATAACTGATGGAAATTGGGAGGATGATGATCCAAACATGTTATCTTAGAGTCATTGGGATGCTATAAAATTGGAAACTTAGAATGTTGAATGTTTAATTTTGTTTTTGATGCTTGAATGTTAAATGCTTGAAACTTGAAGTTTGAATGCTTGAATATTTAATTTTGTGTTAATTAGTGTTTTTGTTGAAAGTATGTTGAATTATTGAATTATTTTTGATTATTTGAGTTACTGGAGACTTCAGATGAGAGGAGAAGTCATTATGGAACAATTACATAACAGGTACAATGCAGGTGAAAAAAAAAGGTGGTTGAACCACCCGAGTCACAGCCGAGTCCGACTACTTAGCTAAGGTTTAGAGTGTCCACTAACATTTCTATTTCCAAAATGTTCATTTCTAGGTTCAGTTAATTTCTAGGTGACTTGTGGCATTTCTATATTTTAGAAACTACTATAAATGATTAATGTTTATGATTATTCTAAGTTATAAGTTGGTTCCTACATTGAATGTAGGTCAACATAACCCTAATTTTCATTTCATTTCTTTGGTTTTTCATACCGAAGGTTCATTTCTAAGGTTTTAGTGTTCATTTCTAAAGGTAACCCCTAATCTCTCTCTCAAAGAGATTTTGAAAAACATTTGGTTCTGTTTGAAAGAAATTTTGAAAACATTTGAAAATATTTTTGGACGACACTCATGCAAAACTCATTTTGCAAAACATTTTTGAACTCATTTCTCCTCTTATATACACTCTATGTATATAACTAATGCATTGTGGATGTTTTTGGCAAAAGCTTATTTTCTGATACTCAAGGGTTTCACTCCTTGAGTTTACACCTTTCTAACACTTATTGGGCTTATTTTGAGTCCATGGGCCTTAAGCCCATTCTTAAGTATATGTGGAAAAATCTCGGTCGTTACACAAACCCTATGAAACAAACAATATTACCAAAAATAAAAAACCCAATAATCACTAAACCAATGGAGTTGCCCTCAGGAAGGTCCCAATATTACAAATACGCCCTAATCAAATGAAAAGATTGAAACCCAATAATCACTAAACAATGGAAAGAATAAATAAATAAAAGCCTTATAATACAAATCCCTTTAAAAAAAATTAGAGCATAGTTGAACTAAAACAATGGATAAATCCAACGGATATAGATTGAAATGGGTAGATAAAAAGAACCCTAAAAACACCCAAAAAAAATAACCTTAAACCCTAAACCCAAAATACTACATGAAATGCTAAAAAGAAGCCCTAAACTGTCAAAATTTGTATCATGTGAATCTTCAAAAAAAAATTAAATAATTCTATAGCAATATATTGATATTATAAACAAATCTAGATATTTAACAATAATTTACCCAATCTTCATCACCATTGTAAGAACAAAGTGCGTGTAAGAATTTTCAAATGAAGGAAAAATTATAAACATTTTGGCATCATAAACATGGCACATAAACCCTAATCGAAAAAGCAAGAAGAAGAAGAAGATATATATACATATATATATATATATAGAGAGAGAGCGAGAGAGAGGTTACCTCCGATCTACTCCTTCGAAGAGATACAACGGGACAGTACCTCCGGTCTCCTAGTTCGGCAGTACCTCCGATCTCCACCTTTGACAGTACCTCTGCTCTCCTCCTTTGAGGGATACCTCCTTCTGAATGAAGAACAAGGGGAAAGGAAGAAGAAGAAGGGAAGTTAAAGAAGCTAAAGGGGGAAGAGGATATTGCTGCTGCGGTTGTAAGGGAAGTGGGTGGAGGAAGCAGTTGTGGCATGAGAAAGAAGGGGAAAAAAAAAAAGGGATGGATTTTATCCAACACTGAAATGGGTCAGGTTGGGACTAAGTTGTACCCGTTGGGTGGAGGAGGGGGAGCAGGGACAGAATTTGAAGTTTTGGGGGTAGCTGCCCATTTAGTGTATTATTTTGGTCGACCCCCCCAAACGGTGTGGTTTCTTAAACCAGGAGAATTTTTAGCTCCTTTTCCTTTCATCAAACCTCATAAACCTAACAATAGTGGCATTTTTGTATTACACCTTCGTTTTTGTGTAATACAAATAACACCCCCTTTTAACGAGGTCCAACCCCTAATTAAATTGATTAAAATACCCCTCCTACATACATGTACTAAATTAAAATATTAGAATAGATTTCATGAGAAAGATCTACATGGTGAGTAAAACATCCTTACAAGAAATCAATCTTTCTGCATGTGGTCGGGTCATGCTAAATTATGTAAAATGGATTGTTCTATCACCGTTGGTGTTCAATCGACTTTTGATGGGGACTATAAATTTTTAAATGATTTCAATCACCGTTAGTGTTCAATTAGCTTTTGATTACACTATAAATTTTTAAATGATGTGATTTTTGGTGTGATGGTTTATATGTTAAAGAGATCACCCTCACTGAAAACCAGCCCTTGGATCGTCTCTATGTGGACCCCATGTAACTGTGTATAATATATGAACAAAAGAACTGTGTAAAAAGATTCTTTCACATATATGAATAAAAGAACTGTCCAAAAGCTTTAAGGTTCAAGTCACCCGACCTTTGAATAAAAAAAACCCAATAATCATATATGTGAACTGTCCGAAAATAAAAAAAACCTACAATACAAAAAAAGATTCTTTCACGTATATGAATAAAAAAACCCAATAATCACTAACTTTTGGAAAAGAACTGTGTAAATCACCTTGGAAGGTTCAAGTCAATTATTTCACAATTATTCAAAGTTGACACATATGTGAATTGTCCGAAAATAAAAAAAACCCAATAATATATGAATAAAAGAACTGTCCAAAAGTAGGGACTAAATTTATAAAACAAGGACTAAAATCATAATGACTTTTTTTACAGGGACTTTTTTTCCAAAACCCCAAAATACTAAGTATATTTAAGCAAATTTAATACTATAAAGTGTAAGGACGCACATCGCGCGTGCCAATTAACTAGTAATAAATAAAGGAAGCCCCTCACCAATTGTGTGTGGAGAATTTACTGTTAAGCGGTGGAGGCTAACAAACCTCCACGTATTCTTTGTCTAGAAGCTCCTACCTTTTGTCAAAGTGGCAGCCACTTTGTCAAAAAGGATGAGCATCCAACCTTTTTTGGTCCAAGAAAGCTGCCACCGAAATCCTTGACAGCCACAATTCGGTCGAGCTAATTTCTTTGACAATTGTTTTCTTTGCATGCCTATACAAAGGAGTAATTGTCTCATTACATATTTGTACCAAGTAGTTGTGAGGGAGAGAAAAGGTAAAGAGAGAGAGGTAGTCTCTCTTGAATGTTCTTTAGTGTGTAAGCTCTTATATGAGAGAAGAAAGAAAGTGAGAGTGTAAACTTTTGTACACTTGTATATCCCTTTGTTTATAGTGGATTAGCTTGGTGCAACTCAAAGAGGACGTAGGACTTGCTCCGAACCTCTATAAATCTTGCGTGTCTTATGAGTTATTTATTTCTTCTTTATTTGCTTCGTGAGTGATATCCATTTTTCATCCATTTACTTCCAAGATCCTGTATTCCGCAATAGAGGAAAAACTCTAAGTAGATTGATCACCTACGAGGAGTGTATTTTTCTCAACAACTAGTATCAGAGCCGTGGGTACTATTCATCCGTGAATAGTGAATACGTGAACGTTGTACTATTCACAGGGTACTGTTCACACGGTGCTAATTCCTCCGTGAATAGTGAATACAGTACCAATTCACCTGTGAGTATTAGATACGTGAATAGTGGTACTATTCATACGGTACTGTTGGCGAGTGGTCAACATCAAAGTGGGAGTCATAGATGATAAATCAGACAACGTTGTAAGAGTTCAAGTTTTCAACTGCAAAAATTTCTCATTTTGGAAGTCATAGATTTAGGACTACCTATGCGAGAGAGATCTTCATGCTCCATTACGTGGAGTGGAAAAAAAAGGTAAACTAAATGATGAAGAATGGTATATTCTTGATCGCAAGTGTGTGGGCGTGATCCATAGGTGTCTTATAGAGGAACTATTCAATAGTGTTGATAAAATATCTACAACAAAAGACCTAATGGACACTTTGGAAAGGCTATATCAAAAGTCATCGGCCTCAGGTAAAATTATGTTACGTGAACAATTATTTAGTTTAAAAATGAATGAAGGCGAGACAGTATCAGTTCACCTTGGAAGGTTCAAGTCAATTATTTCACAATTATCCAAGGTTAACATTACATTTTCGGATGAAGTCAAAGCTTTAAGGTTATTGTCTTCATTACCAACGAGTTGGGATACGGCTGTCACGTCTATCAGCAACTCAGCGGGGAATGAAAAATTAAAGCTAGAAAATGTAACAGCAATGATACTTAGTGATGCAGATAGAAGACCAGAACGAGGGTACACTGGTTCTAGCTCTTCTTCAGGCTCTTCCTTTAGCATGCAACATGACAGAGGCAAAAATTTTAATAAAAATTCAGATAAATCTAGAGGCAAATCTAGGTGGAGATCAAACTCCAAGCCTAGAGGTGTATGTTGGATGTGTAATAAAGGACACTTGAAGAAAGACTGTTCGACATAAAAGGTGTTAAAAATGGTGGAAACAATGGTGATCAACAGAAGGAGGTCAATACGGTTACAGCCGCAAATGACCCGAGGAAAAGTCATCGTGAATGACAATAATGTGATTACTAAGAGTTTCATTTTACTCTCCGAGGATAGCGTAGAGGAGTCTTGGATAGTAGGCTCGGGAGCTTCTTTCCACGTTACAGGGAATAAGGGGATCATGACCTCTTATAAAGAAGGGTACTTCAGCCAAGTCTTCCTTGGTGATGGTGAAGCGTGTGATATCATCGGCAAAGGTGATGTGAACGTGAAGGTCAACAGTTCAACATGAAAATTGAAAGATATCCGACATATTCTGAATCTGAGAAGAAACTTAGTTTCTGTGGGCTAAGTTTGTGATGACGACTGTGATGTTCACTTTTTAATAAATAATTGGAAAGTGACAAAGGGAGCTATGGTGTTAGCTCGAAGACAAAGGTGTGGTACTCTCTACTGGGCTTTAGAAGGATCTATTCTAGCAGTGGCTAGTGGTAGGGAAGACGTCAGCTCATGGCATAGAAGATTGGAACACATCAGTAAGAAGAATATGAAGATTCTGTACAAAAATGGTCATTTACCGTAGGCAAAATCAGTTAAGATAAGCTTTTATGAAGATTGTAGACGCCAAATTTTCGCACACCCCAGAAAATACCTATTTTGGTCGTACCTCGGTTTACGTGCAAAATTAAACCAAAAAAAATTGGTTTAATGTGACTAAGTAGGTTTCACTCTAGTGGTCCAAAATTCGGCTCAAGGCCGGAACGAGAAGAGAACCAAATCTCAGGGAACCCCGAACTCGGGCGGAACCGGTTCAGTCGAGGAACTGTAGGATTTTTTTGACCCCGGGCGTCGCCACGTGTCGCGACCGGGTCGGTCCACCCCAATTTTTTCCCAAACCATTTATTTTTTTCTAACAAATCAATTTTTGTAGAATTTTTGCTAAAAGAAAATCAAATTTTAAAATGGTGGGACCCATTTTCATTTTTTTCACATAAAATAACAAAAATATTGAAAATTAATAAAAAAAAAATATAATAAAAAATAGGGATGGGAGATGCGTGCCGTGGTGGCCACGCACCCCCCATCCTCCTCCCTGTTTTCTTCCCTAAAATAGGGAGGAATGGGAGAGAATGGAGGGAGGCTGTCGGGAGTGATCGAGAGAGATAAGAGGGGGGGCTTGAGAGAGAAGAAGATGGACAGATTGAGAGCAGGAGAGACTGATAGAGAGAAGAGAAGAGAGAAAACAGCCAAAAAAAAAATTTAAGAAAAACATCTGTCACAGACGTTGAGTGAAGGAGAAGAGCAAAGGAGAAGAAGAGAAATGAAGAGGAGAAGAGAAGAAGAAGAAAAGAAAGAAAACTTCTCTGCAACTGACGTGAAGAAGAAGGGAGGAGGAGAGAGAAAAAAAAACATTTTTTTTAGTGTTGTGTTTTCCTTTTTTTTAAAAAAATCAGAAAAAGTGTTAAAAAAACATTTTTGTTCAAAAAATCAGTAAAAAAAAATGTTTTTTTTGTTTTTCTTTCCTTCTAAAAACAGTAAAAAAAAAGGGGGTTTTAAAAAAAAGGGAAAAACAGTAAAGGAGGAAAACATTTTTTTTTAAAAAAAAGGCAAAAAAGAAAAACAAAAAAAAAGGGGATTTCGATTTTTTTTTTCTTTCTTTCTCTCTTGTTTTTTTTGTTATTTGTACTCTTCCATATTTTTATTTTTCTTTCCTCCCTTTCAAAAAATAATTTTGCATAATTTCTAGAATTTTTGTTCTCCCCGTTTGGTCACGGAGTGGGGCCCACTTGTCGTCTCCACCACACATCGACGCGTAAAAAGGGGGAGATTTCTCGCGATTGAGTCGCAGACTTGTGCCGACTAGGTGATAACCCTATCTTGTCTTCTATTTTCTCCGTTATTGAACCCATATCTCATGTGATGAAATAATGATGTAACGGTGCTTTCGTGATTCAATGAAATTTTGCATGCAATTTTGTCGATAAAAATATGGCAAATGTAAATTTCATTTCATGTGATTTTTAGCATGTATTACGTGATATATGTTAGGTTTGCATGAAATAATTCATGAAATGCATGCATGCCACATGACGTTTACGTGAATATGAGTTAGAATCTTCGCATTAAATGTTTTGCATGATGCATGCATGAAACGATCAAACATGTGACAATGAGGCATTTTTCACACGGAGCATTGTATATTTTTTTCGACATGAGTTAATACCACTATTTTGCCATGTTTAACATGATTGACACGAAGCATGTGAATTCATAATTGTTGCAAAAACATTTTTGCATAAACATTTTTGCACTCCCGTCTTTGTGCTTAAAGTTTTGATATCATAAGTCGCGTTAATTTACTCGTCTGCTAATTTCAAATAATTCGTGACTTATATCGGTGTTTCAATTATTTTGCCAGTTTTAGATTGAAACATTCAATAAACCTCTGAATAAGCTATTCTGGGCCTGCGGGCCCATCCTTTCGTGGTGGGCCCACAGACCCTCATTCATTTCCCCCAATGTTCAGCCTTCGGGCTCTCCATTGGTTGCTATGAGCTTAACGGCTCATTTCTCGTGCTTGGGCCTAAGGGCCCGCCTCCATGCCAGGCCCACGGGCCTAGATCCATTTTTCCGGGGCCCAAAGCCCATCACCATTGCTCGGGCCATAGAGCCCATTCTCTTCCTTGTGGGTCCAAGAACCCACACCCACTCATGTCGAGCCTAAGGGCCCGATAACTGGTCAAACCCTAAAAACAAACAATAATAGAGATTAAGGTCTCTAGCATAGTTCACCCTAGGGTTAGGCTTTGCGTGCTTGTAGCTTTAGGTTGCATTAGCTTAGGATTTTGTGTTGTTTCGAGGGTGTGTAGGGTTTCACTCGATGTGAAATTCCTATTCTACCCTCACCTTTTTTTCTCACATGTTTCTCTCTAAATCCATCACATTTAGCTTAGGGTTCTTCATACATATAGAGTCAGGGTTATCCTTAATCAGATCAGGAATCTTTAGATACCTTCATACGGTACTAGAGCGTAGGGCATGCATCATTCGCGTCTCATCGACGCTCGCATATCTCGGGCACACGTGCATAGTGTGATCCCATTTCGTCTCTAGGTAGGTCCTATGTTGGACGTGACCCCTCTTTCAGATTCACGCCTAAGGGCTGAATCTGCCTTTCATCGTCTTTGAGGTTCACGCCTAAGGGCTGGACCTATCTATCGTCATCTTCGGGACACTCATCTTTCGTCGTCTTTGAGAGTCCTAACATTCGTCTTTTAGATCCACGCCCAAGAGCGTCCATGGATCTGTCTTTGAGATTATCCGCTTTCGTCTAAGAGATTCTCTATTATCATCGTCTTTCAGATCTACGCCCAAGAGCGTCCATGGATCTGTCTTCAAGATTCTCCGCTTTCGTCTAGGAGATTCTTCACTACTCGTCGTCTTTCAGATCCACGCCCAAGAGCGTCCATGGATCTATTTTTGAGATTCTCCGCTTGCGTCTAGGAGATTCTCCACTATCGTCGTCTTCCAGATCCACGCCCAAGAGCGTCCATGGATCTGTCTTTGAGATTCTCCGTTTGCGTCTAGGAGATTCTCCACTATCGTCGTCTTTCAGATCCACGCCCTAGAGCGTTTATGGATCTGTCTTTGAGATTCTCCGCTTGCGTCTAGGAGATTCTCTACTATCGTCGTCTTTGAGGTTCACGCCTAAGGGCTGAACCTGCCTATCGTCATCTTCGGGACACTCAGCTTTCGTCGTCTTTGAGGGTCCCAACATTCGTCCTCTTACAGATTCACGCCCAAGAGCGTCCATGAATCTGTTTTCGTCATCTTTGCTGGTGCGTGGATACAAAGTACGTCCACGTCACTTGCTTCTCGTCGTCTTTTGGGCACATCCCATGTCGGATGTGATCCTTCCGTGTATGGTGCATGCAACACCATATCACATGTTTGAGTGTACGTGTACATATAGCACGTATCACACCCCTTGTTTGTGCGTGGATACAAAGTACGTCCATGTCACTGTGCTCTAAGCATGTAGGCCTGTTGATGGCTCGCGTCGCTTCCTTTGCTGCATTCAGACAGATGGATGTATGCACCTTTCGCCCCAGAACTATTTGATCATGACACGTAGATTTAGGGGGCTTACTTACCATAGTGCAGTTGTTTTTGTGTATATAGCATAACTTAGTAT
>MVGT01000542.1:240119-260064 GCA_002174775.1 Macleaya cordata | reverse complement strand
AAAACCTTGTCTGGCGGGGAGCCTATGAGGAAGAATCTAGGATGCTAGGGGCATGTTTTACATGACTCTAGTTTAGGCATCTGAGGCAAATTTCCCAAAAGACAAGCGCATTTTGTTTTAAACAAAAAACATATTAGGGTCACAATAGTTGGCATTTGGAAGTTGTTGGTCATGGCGCAATTGATGGATTCATCGAACACAAAACGGTGAATAAACTGCAAAGGTGCACATGTTCCAAACTATCTTTATTTAACTTACCTTGCATATATGGCAACTAACAAGTTTTACAGGGAAATAACACCAATGGACCCTTTAAAAAAAATAAATAAAAAAATAAAACGAGAAAAAAGGGGGCCCATCGCTAATGGAGTTCCTTTGTTTTCATTTTCAGGCAGATGAGGAAGCCACAATCAATCCTCTTCGTTTCCTCCATTTCCGCCAGCAGCATCGTTTGCAGGTGCTAAAGTGAGGAAATATGCACGCCATGGACGATATCCCTCTACACATATGGGATTCTCCACCGGAAGGATCGGTGGCTCAATCAAAAGTCGCAGATGCCAAGAGCGAGCGGTGGCAATAATGATGCGAGAGGTGACAGGTGCAGGACCAAAGAAATGACCAGAAAGATCCGGTACAGGCTGATNGTTTCTCTCTAAATCCATCACATTTAGCTTAGGGTTCTTCATACATATAGAGTCAGGGTCATCCTTAATCAGATCAGGAATCTTTAGATACCTTCGTGCGGTACTAGAGCGTAGGGCATGCATCATTCGCGTCTCATCGATGCTCGCATATCTCGGGCACACGTGCATAGTGTGATCCCATTTCGTCTCTAGGTAGGTCCAACGTTGGACGTGACCCCTCTTTCAGATTCACGCCTAAGGGCTGAATCTGCCTTTCATCGTCTTTGAGGTTCACGCCTAAGGGCTGGACCTACCTATCGNAATTTTAAATAGGTAGATATTGATCCCCCTTTCATATACACTTAGATTAGTGTTTATTGGATTAGACATTCACCTAGAAATAGGTGATATTTCAAAATTCCTATTCGACCCTCACCTTTTTTTCTCACATGTTTCTCTCTAAATCCATCACATTTAGCTTAGGGTTCTTCATACATATAGAGTCAGGGTCATCCTTAATCAGATAAAGAATCTTTAGATACCTTCATGCGGTACTAGAGCGTAGGGCATGCATCATTCGCGTCTCATCGATGCTCGCATATCTTGGGCCCCTCTTTCAGATTCACGCCTAAGGGCTGAATCTGCCTTTCATCGTCTTTGAGGTTCACGCCTAAGGGCTGGACCTACCTATCGTCATCTTCGGGACACTCAACTTTCGTCGTCTTTGAGAGTCCTAACATTCGCCTTTCAGATCCACGCCCAAGAGCGTCTATGGATCTGTCTTTGAGATTCTCCGCTTTCGTCTAAGAGATTCTCTATTATCATCGTCTTTCAGATCCACGCCCAAGAGCATCCATAGATCTGTCTTCGAGATTCTCCGCTTTCGTCTNTATTGGAAAGCACGCATGAGAGCCTTCCTAAGCTCTATCGATGAAAGAGTTTGGATGGCTGTAGAGTATGGTTGGTCCCCTCCAACTACAACCACAACAATTGATGGTGTTGTTGTGACTAAACTTAAAGCCAGTGATGCCTGGACTAAAGATGAACTAGAGAAGGCAACATATAACAGCAAAGGCCTTAATGCCATATTCAATGCTGTAACAGCTGATGAGTTTCGTAGTATATCCAATTGCCTTGTGGCCAAAGAGGCATGGAAGATATTAGAGGTCACACATGAAGGTACCCAGACCGTCAAAATTGCAAAGTTGCAAATGTTGACAACCCAATTCGAAAATCTTCGAATGGAGGAAANTCATCGTCTTTCAGATCCACGCCCAAGAGCGTCCATAGATCTGTCTTCGAGATTCTCCGCTTTCGTCTAGGAGATTTTTCACTACTTGTCGTCTTTCAGATCCACGCCCAAGAGCGTCCATGGATCTGTTTTTGTGATTCTCCGCTTGCGTCTAGGAGATTCTCTACTATCGTCATCTTCCAGATCCACGCCCAAGAGCGTCCATGGATCTGTCTTTGAGATTCTCCGCTTTCGTCTAAGAGATTCTCTATTATCATCGTCTTTCAGATCCACGCCCAAGAGCGTCCATAGATCTGTCTTCGAGATTCTCCGCTTTCGTCTAGGAGATTTTTCACTACTTGTCGTCTTTCAGATCCACGCCCAAGAGCGTCCATGGATCTGTTTTTGTGATTCTCCGCTTGCGTCTAGGAGATTCTCCACTATCGTCGTCTTTCAGATCCACGCCCCAGAGCGTCTATGGATCTGTCTTTGAGATTCTCCGCTTTCGTCTAAGAGATTCTCTATTATCGTCGTCTTCTAGATCCACGCCCAAGAGCGTCCATAGATCCGCCTTTGAGATTCTCCGCTTTCGTCTAGGAAATTCTCTATTATTCGTCGTCTTTCAGATCCACGCCCCAGAGCATCTATGGATCTGTCTTTGAGATTCTCCGCTTGCGTCTAGGAGATTCTCTACTATCGTCGTCTTTGAGGTTCACGCCTAAGGGCTGAACCTGCCTATCGTCATCTTCGGGACACTCAACTTTCGTCGTCTTTGAGGGTCCCAACATTCGTCCTCTTACAGATTCACGCCCAAGAGCGTCTATGAATCTGTTTTCGTCATCTTTGTTGGTGCGTGGATACAAAGTACGTCCACGTCACTTGCTTCTCGTCGTCTTTTGGGCACATCCTATGTCGGATGTGATCCTTCAGTGTATGGTGCATGCAACACCATATACATTGTTTGAGTGTACGTGTACATATTGCACGTATCACACCCCTTGTTTGTGCATGGATATAAAGTACGTCCATGTCACTGTGCTCTAAGCATGTAGGCCTGTCGATGGCTCGCGTCGCTTCCTTTGCTGCATTCAGACAAATGGATGTATGCACCTTTCACCCCAGAACTATTTGATCATGACACGTAGATTTAGGGGGCTTACTTACCATAGTGCAGTTGTTTTTGTGTATGTAGCATAACTTAGTATTGATCATATATTTCCGTAAAAGTCTTTAATCGCGAAGTAGAGGCCGTCCTCACGGACGGGCGGTTGTTGGGTGCCTAACACCTTCCCAACCCGTACCTAGATCTCCTTATCCATTATCTCTGTACCGCAGACCATCTACTTTGGACTATCGCCATGGTTTTCTCGGAAAACTAGATTTAGGTCGATTTTCTAAAATCTCGGGTCCTGATTCCCATAAATCAGGTGGCGACTCCATACACACCACATTCATACCCCTTCTGAGGTGGGCGAATCCAACTTGTGCGTCTCCCATGTGCGAGTCTCCCTCGAGTGTGGTGCGCGCCGGATTCTGGCTCCACAAAGATTGTGTTCTTGGGAAGCCAAAGTGGGTTAATTTCAACAAAGGAGGCAGGATCTTAAGGGAAGAAAAACTAGATCTTGTTCATACAAATGTTTGGGGTGTCCAGCAGATGACACTTTTTATGGTGGTGCTCAGTACTTCGTTACCTTCATCGATGACCATTCGAGAAAGATATAGATTTATTTCATGAAGCATAAATCTGAAGTGTCTGATGTGTTTCAGATATGGAGAACATTTGTCGAAACTGAAATAGGTCTGAAGCTAAAATACTTAAGGTCAGACCACGGTGGTGAGTATGATAAAAAGGAATTCTTACAGCTTTGTGTTACTAGTGGGATACATTTGGAGAGAACGCTTCTAGGGACACTACATGAAAATAAGGTAGCTGAGCGTATTAATTAGACGTTAAATGCGCGTGCCAGATGCATGAGTTTGCAATCAGGGTTGCCCGAAGCTTTTTGGGCACATGCTACAGAGACAACTGCTTATCTAATCAATCGGACACCCAGTCCATTGGATATGCGAATTCCAAAAGAGGATTGGACCGGTGAAAAGGTATGAGAGCTTGTGCATTTGATTTCTTAGGTGATTGGCATGACCAGTTACCATTTGTGGAGTTCGCTTACAACAATAGATACCAAGCTAGCATTAGTATGGCACCGTTCGAGGCACTTTACGGGAGACCTTGCCGAACCTCGTTGTGTTGGCCGGATGTTCGAGAGAAAGGAATCCTAGGACCAGAGGTGATTTAAGAGACTACGGAGAAAGTTTAACTAATCAAGGAGCGATTAAGGACTGTACAAAGCCAACAAAAGAGCTATGCTGATAACCGGAGGAGACCCTTATAATTCCACGAAGGAGATCATGTGTTCTTGAAGGTCAACCCTCGACTGGGAGTCAAACAATTTGGGAGTAAAGGAAAACTTACCCTAAGGTACATTAGACCATTTCAAATTCTCGAACGAGTTGGGGAACTAGCATACCGCCTAACCCTACCTCCACAGTTGGCAATGATGCACAACGTTGTTTTATGTGTCTATGTTGCGAAAATACAACCTGGACCCCAATCACGTCATAGAGTGGCAAAAAGTTCACGTCAATGAAGACAGGAGCTATGAGGTGGAACCCGCTCGAATCTTAGAAACTAAGGAACGAGAACTTCGGAATAGAACGAAATGATTTGTGAAGGTTTAGTGGCAACCCTACGGGCCGGAAGAGGCGACATAGGAATGGGAAGAGGAGATGAGAGATAAACATCCAGAACTCTTCGCAGGTTATTCCTAGGCCTTGTAGATTAAATTTCGGGAGGAAATTTTTGTTTAGGGGGTGATAATGTAACACCATGAAAATTCTTGTGTGGTCCTTGAAAAAGCCCATGGGCTAGGCCCATGGTTTTGTGCACAATTAATGTAGGGTGGAATGTGTGAAGAAAGTATGGCAACTGAAGCCATGCACGTGAAAGGAAGTAATGCCACACGTGACTTCGTGTGATGAGTAAGAGGTTGACGGATTGATTCTAACCTTTAACTAAACTAGTACCTTATACATAGGATGAGATGAAGAGTAGCGCAAAAATGCTTTTGCGTAACAAGTGTAGGGTTAAATGCATAAAATGAATAATTGGATAGTTGCAAAAACACTTTTGTAAGGCATATATATAGCTATAAGACGCATATAGCGTATATTGTACGTAAGACCTTGCATGCATGCATGCAAATGAAAAATGGCACGTGCACTAAGGGTGCACGTGTATGTATACAAGTATATATGTATATAATACTATTATTATTATTATTATTTTTATGTAAATAATGCATGCAATAAGTATATGTATATAAGGGGTCTAATTAAATTAACTCATGCATGTAGGGTACGTTAGGTGGGGCGTACTTATTTGCATATGGATATATATAATGTAGGTAGAAACCTTGTGGACCCCCCCCATGGTAGAAAACATGTGTAACCTAGAGAGAAATAACTAAGTCTTGGGGATTACTCTAGGTTGGTTGGGAATGAGGTATTTTAGGAAACAAGTTATGGAGCAAATCTTAGAGTTTTGGAAAAAAAATATAGAAAGAGAAAGAGAGAAAGTGTGGTCGATCTCTCCATAAGAGAGGATCGACCCACACGTGCTAAGTTTTTTTAAGAATCCCATTTTTTACACAAAACCTAGAAAATTTACCCTAAATTAAATGTAAGGTTATTTTTAGTAATCTAGTAAGGTTTGGGAACATCCGAACCATTGGATCTAATCTTGGGATGCTTGTGAACATCTTGGTGGGTCACCAAAAATTTTAGGAAATCAATTTGACACAAAAGCAAGGGCCACTTTGTGTGCGTCGGCCAAGCCTAAGAGTAGGTCGATCTCTCCTCAATTCATTCCCTAAAAATTAGTTACCTATTAGCTAAACCTTCTCACTTGGGTACTAGGGTTTCTCATAAAGTTAAAATAATATGAACCCTTGGATGGTGATCAAGTGATCACCAACATTCAATCTTAGAAACCCAAACCATATAACTTGTGGGAGTAGTTTTCTTATAAAAAAGAATTCTAAATCTCTATCTTTGGTCAAAGAAAATATTTAGGAAGTGAGGAGAGTTTTGAGAATTCATAGAGATAGAGAAAATCTAGGGAGAGAAGAAGAGATCGGCTATACTAGGGCATATCCCTCCAAGTCTCTCACTTTTTGGAGAGAAGTGAAAAAAGAAAGAGAGAAGAGAGGGAGAAAACGGCAGCAGCCAAGGGCTTGGTTGGGTGTGGTTTTCTTCTTCAAAAACTTAAAGACACTTCAAGGTTCTAAAGCTTAGAGAAAGGAGAAGAAGCTAGTGAATCAACCGTAACCGAGTCGCGCGGTTAAGGTAGGGGAAAACGTGGGTAGTTTCTGAGTATAGACTTATTTATTTTCTCTTGATTTGAAGTTGAATATATGTTCATTAAGGGCTGTTTTCCATGAACTAATAAATATATACATGTATATATATTATATGTGTTGATATATATTTCATGATGTTTAAATCTCATGAAAGATAATGTAGAAAACGTTCATCTAATAAGAGATATTGAGAAGTGATGCATGGCTTATTGGGTTATTCCAAGTCATGTCCTCCAAGGTGAGGGATTTCTGCAGAAGATCGTACGATGTACAATGAAAAGAGAAACCTAGTGATTTAAACAAGAAAGCGAATCAATTGTTCAGTCTAAAATCTTCAGTAACATTGATGTTATTGTTTTGATTTGTTGCTGTTCAATATATGAATTAGATATGTTTGTTATGATATCATACCGTGTTAGATGAATTATGAATCCCTACTGAGTATTGGCTCACCCCATTCATTTCATCTTTCACAGAACAGTGAAAGGGATACGTAGGAACGCGAGTTGCGGCGTACTCGTGAGGAAGAAGACTAGGTAGGTCTTCCATGAATATTATTTTTAGTTTTTTATTACTTGAATAAGTTTGGAAAGGTGACTTGGACAAGATGGGACGTTTTTATGTTGATTTGGGTTTATTTCAGTTTTTGGACAGCAGGCTGGATTCTCTGACCAGCAGTTAGTGTTTGGATCTTAATTACTATTTCATTTATGGGATTTTATTTTTGGTTGTATCTCTAGATTCATGAGATATAGTAGAAGGTACAATAAAAATTTCATGATTTTAGAAGAAGGTTAAGCTTCGTTTGTATATTTTAAATTCTGATGCTTGCGTACTGAAAGTTGATATCGATTTCACTTGTGCTGGGTTGCGTCTAGTTTCTGGAATAATTCCTTGGGAATTAGACTTTGGCCAAACATGAAAGATGTACGATCTGAGTCTAGTTTTAGAGGGTTCTCATGGAACATGATTCCGACACACAAAGCATAAATCACAAATTTTTAACTGAACGTTATGCAGATTCTATCAGCTGCATAAGGTCTAATCATTGTGTTATGTTATATTTGTTTTTCTGACTTAAAATTATTTTAATAATATTGTGAGAATGTAGACACATTTTTGAACAAAACGCCAGAAGGTGCTACTGTTTTGAACACCTATTACATAGCGTGGCATCCGGCAACGTTTAAGCTCTCTGCGGACATGTCTTAAGAGATAAAAAGGCATAAGGCACGTGCAGACCCAATAACATGCGTGGGCCTATAGTCAGGCCTAACCATATTAAGTTATGTTTTGAAAACCCTAATTTAGACGTGGGCCCTATTTGACTTATTTGACTAAGACCCAAACTCAGTTTTATTGGGCCTGAACTGACCAAGCCCAAGAGAGATGGACTAAAATGTATTTCGAAACCCGCATAATTAATGTTCTGGGCTTTGGATATTTACACCCAAGTGTGGTGTAAGTATACCCAAGGTCGGGGATGTTACACCCCCAAATCTCTTTTCCGCCTCACGATTTCCCTCTTTCACTCTCCCACTCTCCCTTTTCTTTTAGATCTGACGAAGAACCATGTCATTTCTCTCTATCAGATCTCTCTATTTCTCTCCCTCTCCTTCTTTTCCTCTCTGATCTTTCTATTTTTCAGTTTTTTACAGAGAAAGAAAACGCAGGGGTTTTATTAATTTGAACCAGGTATTCTCTCTTCATCATCTTTTTGGTCTGATAAGAGGCTAACGAGGCCAGTTTCTCTCTATATCCCTCTCTTTTCTTTCTCTCTGATCTCTCTTTTCCTTCTCTCAGATCTCTCTTTCTCGATTTTTTACAGAGCCAGGAAGCAGGGGTTTTGTTTACACCATATTTTTTGTTTGAATACTAATACCTCTGATCGAATTAAACTTTCAGATTCCAAAGTAGTTATTCAAACAAAGCCATGGGAATTAATGTAAGCATGCGTGAAGAAGGCAGAATACTAGTTCAATCTGAATCGAAACCCATATATCAACTTAATTAAGTAAAGATTTTCTATTTAAAAGTGGTGTAAATGTTAAGTTGTTCGTTCATGAATCTATCTATTTTCTTGCTATTTGTAAATGTACATGTATAAGTATGAAAGATTAATTTTAGTTTTACATAATGATAATAAATTTAGCTAAGTCCTTCGAGTTGTTAATAGTAATCCTAACTTGGTTTTATCTTGGTCCCTATACTGTTTTCTGGATTTTGACTCTTTGGTGGTGAAGTTGCTAGGCAGCTTGGTTGTGGTACTATACCAGGCATTGATTTTTCTTCATATTTTTTTGCTTGTTATGCTAGCCACAGAAATCTGAAATCCTTATTTGGTTTTGAAGTTATACTCAGTAGTAGTTGGTAAGTTAAACATATACTGCCAAATAAAGATAATTAAGACTTGAGAGTAGCCTCGGTGTACATGTAATTTGCCTATAGATAATTGAGTCTCTGCATTAATTTTTTTTTTTGGAAGTTATGAAGCTACTGTTGTATTAATATAAAATATTCAGGTCAAAAAGTAAATTCTATTAAATTAATTAGTGGGGACGAGAAACTACCATTGTAGAAGTAAAGTGTTTTGTTGTTTTGAGTATTAGAGTTCGATGTTAGAACTATATATTCACACAAGTTGTTGTCATTTTAAAAAACCTAGCTATATCTAATTCATGTTAATGGTTTACGTGCTCTATTTTTTTCCTACTCATAATGGTCATGCTTTTTTATTTTGATATGGTTTGTTAATATAAATACATGTTGCGGTTTTAATTCCTAATTAAACTTTGTTATGTTTCCTTCCAATAACAGGTGAGAGTTGTAGAGTTCCAAAATCTCCTTGTTTGAGTGGACAAAGAAATACCTTGCAAAAATGGATGGGTGTAGGTAGTGGATCACCGCATCCTTCTACAAAAGATGGAGTGGTCTTTTTCTTTGATGACTAGGTGTAGATATTTTTTAATATTAATTCTTATCATTTTATTTAAAGAGAAATTTGTAATGCTTGTTACAGTGGAAATTTTGACATGGGATGTATTATTTAAAGTATAAATTTTACTTGGTGTATTTAATTCATTTTAGATGAATTTGAGCAGCTTTTGTATATATTTGATTTTGAATGGAAATTTAAATATTTGCACATCTAATGGCGATGGAAACAGAGCAAAAAAATTTTGTTCTTCCAAAAAAAAGAGCAATGTTGAACATAAAATAGTCACAAAAACTTGTAGAAAAGCATCGGTTTATGTATAAAATGGTTACCATTATACCATTTAAGGTAACAGTTCTATGTAGAACAGTCATTTTAGGGCTCATTCAAGCTTCGATTTATGTAACAAACTGTTACAATAACCAATTTATGGTGACGTTTATAGGGTTATTGTAACGATTTGATATGACATTTAGTAACAGTTTTAAACCGTTACTGTAGATTGACATGCTACGGTAACGGTGACATAGGTAACGTTTTTTCGTGGTCAGATAAACTATTATGGTATGATTTTGGTAACAGTTTAAAACGGTTGCCAATGAACATATTTGTTGTAGTGATACACCACCCCCCATTTTATAAAACGTTAAAATAAGTAAAAGAAAAAATCTTTAAAATGGGTTGCACTTTGTTGTGAAATGAGTGTACCTAATTTGTGTACACCCAAATCACTTCCTTTTCTATCACGCGGGCATCAGGAAAATGAGGGTTTTTTTGGGTTAAAAGCACCCACCTGCATGCTTAAAATAATTAAAGGAGGTGGGTAATAATCACCCACCAATATTTTCTTCTCAAATATCAAGAACGGCTAGGTGCCCTAGCTGTTTGCATCTTTTGTGCTACAAACGGCCAAGTGCTCTAGCCGTTTGGCTCTCCCCACTCCAAACGGCCATCAACCCCTAACCGTTTCACTCTCTCTCTCTTCTTCTCCCCTGGCCGTTAAGGCCGTAATGGCTAAAACATCTCACTGTTACACGTACTATTTGCACGTTCGTCGAATATTTTTACCATTTTGCCCCCTAACGGCTAGATGCCTTAGCCGTTTTCCTTCTTTTATCTCTCCTCAGCCCTTAACGGCTACGTATGCCCTAGCCATTTAGGCTATTTTCTCTCTCCTCAGACGAACCACTCATCACTGTTGTCTTCTACTGGTAGGCGCATGCCCTCAATGGCCAGGGAAGCTCTGGCCGTTGAGGGCATTTTCTCTCTCCTCCTACTTGTTTTGGATAAGAACAAATGTGAACCCTTGATCATACCACTGACCTCAACAAATTGGCTAAGATCGGCCCTCACACCCTTCTTTTTCTATAAATAGGGAGGAATACCAAGGGTTCTGGAGAGAATATTTTTAGGGGAGAGGAAAACATTTTTATGAAAGAAAAGAGTAGATCTGTCGGAGAGGAAAGCAACACGAATTTCAAGAAAGAATTCTAGAGTGAGAAAGAGAGAAACTTTGGGTTTTCTTCTTTATTTTCAAAAAAAACTTCCAGACACTTTCAAGTCTATTTCTAGCCTATTTTCTAGTGAGAGAAAGTAGTTTTCATCCCATTTTCATAGTAGAAACTCACCAAAGAAGGCTTAAACAACCAAATGGATTGAAACTTCAAAGTGGGATCTCTTGCTACATTTGGAGTATAGGCTAAGGCTAGGTAAAATCTTCTGACCTCAAGCTATTTTGAATTAAATCAATCATGTAATATGTTACTCATCTAATGAATGAATTTTTTAAGCATTTCATGATATTTGATGTTTCATTTCCTAGTTATCATGCTTTGATCTATGGACTAGTTATTATGTTTCATGTATGTTTATATTGAAATCTAGTTATGTGGTTTACATATTTAAGATCAAGTTTACTACATGTAGATAATTTCATATAACTATAATCATGTAAATATCATCTTCATGTAAATATCATGTTGATGAAATCAATGTTTTATGGATGGTATCTTCACTCAATTGAACTTCTAGCCAAACTATGCAAGCAACGGGTCTACATGATACTTTCGTAACATTGAAACATGGAATACGTTGTGCATTCCTATCAGTTATGGCAATAGAGCAAGTTGATATGCTACCTCACCAATTTGTTCGAGTATCTCGAACGGTCTAACATAACATGGTGATAATGATACGCTAAAAAGTGAATCACTTAAAATCCCTGCACTAAGTAAGATCGTTATTGAGTATAGTAGTAAGCAAGGGTCATTCCCGCAGAAGATTGTTCCTAATTTATAAGTTATTGACACAAAACGAACTAAAACTGACTAGAGAATAAATTGAAATTCAAAAACCTACTTAAACTGAATAGAACTAACTAAGACTATGTAGACACACTAAACACGTTGCATGTAAATTGGGGGGAGGATTGGCTTCGATTTGATATGTAAACAAATTAAAGGAAAACAACTAGCTAAATTAGAATCTAATGTAAGAAAAATAGAATTTAAAAAGGTTAAGTAAATATGATGAGAAATATGGTTAAAAGATCATTCGCCACCTCTAAACATGATTAATAGTTAATGATTAGAATTATCTTTCACTCTCTTTCGAAATTAATAACCCTAAGACAATCACAAGCTCGATTATCTCGATTCGTCTCCACTTTGTCGTTGAGCAAAACAAGCTCTTCACTCAATCTCTTTCCATCAAACAACCTAGAACAAGCTCTCTAAGTTTAATTTAATGAAAGCAATAATCCACAAAAGACATAGGTTAAATCAAGCAACAAACACACAAGCTCGGTTTATTTAACTTGAGTAATATTCCACTTGCAATCAAACGAAAATATCCCATAATCATTGACGACAATTCACTACTTTGGTTTAGAAATCTTGACAAAACGAATCAAAACACTAAACTAGCAATTAAATCACTATCACATTCATCTAGTTGCGCACCTAAACAAACGAGACAGCAATTCATGACATTAAAACAGTGAAATATAACAATTCCAAAAGAGAGATGAAAGACAAATCTGAATTTAATTAATTAAGAACCATGTCTAGGGTTTAGAAGTCACCCTTAACCAAATAATTAATCTAGCTACACATGTTTAAAAGTTTCAAAAATAAATTCAGCAAAGAAAATTAACAAAAAGAAAAAGAAAAGAGAGAGAGTTTTTGGAGTTTGCAAACGACTATGGTGCTGAACCGTTTTGCGTACGCCCCTGTTTTGGGTGTTGATAGCAGTAGGAACTTCTCTGTTTTTGCTGATTTGGTGTCAAGCAAGAGCAGGTCAGCAACACGGCACAGCAACGCGCCTCCCTCCTTGTGCGTCACCTCCAAAACAGCAGCTTTGTTTTGTTCTCTTTTTTCTTACGTCCCAACACCAAGCAGCTGGTTTCTCTCTCCCCAAACAAGCAGCTGCTTGGTTTTCTCTGCCCTTTCTCTTATACGTGAAGGAGAGCAGTCAAAACCCAGCAGCAACCCTTTTTTTTTACGTTGAACCAAGACCAAGCAGCTCTCTTATTGGCGTGACAAAGAAGAGGCAGTAGCAGCAGCTCTCTATTGTCCCTTGTGCGTGGAAAACCAAGCAGCTGCACAGCTAACAACACCGTAAAGAACAACCTAGCAGCTAATCAAAAATCCTTCCCCACGTTTTATATATATGCCTTCTAAAAACCACTCAATCAGCTGCTTGCTTCAACCGACCTCTTGTTTTTAGAAACAAGCAGCTGATTGTTTCTATAAACTTCCTTAGCCGACTTCCCCAAAACCAGCAGCTGCTTAAAAAAATAAAACCTTGACTTCCCAAAATCTTCAACATACATCCTTTAAGTTTCTAAATTTTAAAGGAAACTAATTGGTGGGTCCTACTTAAATAGAATTATACAAGAAAATCTGTTTTCTTTAAAAAACGTATTAAGAAGAATTTTTGATGACATCATGCTGATGTCATCACTTTGACTTGTTGACTTTCGCACGTGTCCACGTGCTGTTATGGGTGCCTTTATAACTTTTTGCAGGTGCCTTCATCAATTAGCCGACTTCGCCAAATGGTATAATTTGTCGACTTTTACCACGTTTTGACCGCTCCACTCACATTCCCTACACAAAACCAAAACACACTTAATTAATTCAAATAGAATAAAATAATGAACTAACTAATATAAATATAGATGTATTAAATATAATATATATGTGCTTATCAAATACCCCCAAACTTACACTTTGCTAGTCCTCGAGCAAACCTAAAACTAAACTAGTCCTAATGAAAACAATAAAATCCTAACTCACTTTCGCAGGAATCGCGATTGCACTTAGCATGTGCAACAAGCCGTTAAACCCCTAGGTTTCTCCTAGTGGACGAGTGTTGTCTCGTGAGGGTTTGCAGTTAATCTACCCACAAAATTATAAGTTCAAAATAGAACAAGGTTCACAATATTGTTTCAGAAACATAAGCAATTAACAACAGAATTTTAGCAAGCTAATAAACATGAAATAGAGTTCAAAACACTATCCGGACACTAAAAACCTTTCACAAATATTCAAGTCTATGAGTTATAAGTAAATAGCCAACAAAAGTGTAATTCTAGTTATGAGAAAACCACAACCTTGATCACCTTCCTAATACATTTCGCCTCGACTTCAGCCTCACGGTTAGACTCTCAAAAATAGAACATTCAGAATTGTTTCACTCTTATATGCGAGTATGAATAAAGCACAAAACAAAGGACTCACATATATATATATATAAAGAAGAACGAACTATTTTTAGAGGACTGATCTCATAGAAAGGAATATCAACCACTACAATGAGGATGGGGATGCTCACTTAACTTCTCACCTGATCAACAATCTAACCTCTCTTTTCCTAGTATCTAATAGGACGATATAATGAGTAGAATAGGATGAAGTAGAATATACATGGTAGAAGGGTGTAGGATTTCTGAGAAGATAGGGGCCTTGGATCTTTAAGCCGGACACCACTTGAATTGTACATCTTCACTTTTTCTTCAGTTGTTCTTTAACTTGAACTATTTTGAATTTGACTTTCTTCTTTTTCATCATTGATTTTTTTTTTTTATTCTTTCGTAGAAGAAAAATCACCACTTCTTGCATGTAGAACTTGATCTTGATATAGCTCACTTGAAGACATATACACATATTGTCCTTCTTGTTTTCTTTTCTTTATCATCCCTATACACTTCTCAGAAACAATGGATGAAAAATTGTAAAGATGTAGAGGTTATGAAGGTAAAAGCTAGAAAAGTCAATAATGGAATGATGATGGACTTTTAGATGGCAATGAAGGTGAAACCCAATTGGCCTATTATCATCTACCAAGTCAAGAAAGGTATGTCATGTATCATTTCAGACTACAAGATTAAGATTTTTGCAATCCTAATGTCACCCTCAGTGGTTGAAAAATTATGGCACTCATGAGATCAACGAAAGTGCCGAAAAATAACTGTGAGATTGAGTAGCTCTTCATTCTACTCAGAATTAGCGCAGAAGAGATCTCTCAACGGACAATGAAAGGCCAACAAACTCACACTAGGTAAATAAAAATAAGTCTCCACTAATGATTATTCAGGATCTCTTAGTTGGGCTCAATCTTCACTAAGATTACACTAATGTGGCTATGTGCAAGAATTTCTCTAAGACTCGATATTTCTGAAAAACTTTTAGCAAAGGGATAGTATAATAAACTAAAAATTCAAAATTTATTAGGAAACCAAAAATCACAATGTTAAAATCAAAAAGCTCCTAGTTCACATCATCAACATGAACCCTATTCCATTTTGGAACTCATGGACACGAAAAAAAATTAATTTTTCTCCCTTACCCCCAAACTTAAATCAAACATTGTCCTCAATGTTCCTAAATATAAATCTAGAAATAGCATGAACACAAAAGATATGCTGAAATAAATATAGGAATAAGGAAAGAGATTATCATGAAGCAAATTAGTGCCCAAAAATAGCAATGAATAAAACAAGCAATGAATCAAATAATGAGGAGTAAAAGTAAGAGAGAGCAAATCTGAGTATGGCGTGCTCTCCACAGCTGTAATTTTCCTCCATCTTTTGGGTTGCCTCCCAAGTAGCGCTTGGTTTAGTGTCCTCAGCCTGACTTGTACCTCAATTTATCCATCAAGAGACGCTGGTTCGTAGAGGGGTACCTCCTCCACATTGTGCGTCACAAAAGGTTCATAATAAGGCTTCAGTCTATGTCCATTCACTTTGAACTCCTTATCCGTCGTCAGACTTCGAATTTCAACTGCACCATGAGGAAAAACATTAGTAACAATAAAAGGTCCAACCCATCGAGAACGTAACTTACCGGGAAATAACTTAAGGCGTGAGTGGAATAGAAGAACTTTTTGTCCAACAACAAAGTCCTTCCTTGAGATCATCTTATCATGAAATGCCTTAGTTTTCTCCTTGTAGATCCGTGAACTCTCATAGGCGTCGTTTCTGATTTCCTCAAGCTCATTTAACTGGAGTTTCCTTTGTTGACCCGCAGCATCCATTTCCATGTTACATTCTTTCACCGCCCAAAATGCCTTGTGCTCTAACTCAACGGGAAGATGACACGGCTTACCATACACAAGACGAAATGGGGACATTCCAATTGGAGTTTTATATGCAGTCCTATATGCCCAAAGTGCGTCATCGAGTCGCAAACTCCAATCCTTCCTATTTGGTTTGACAGTCTTCTCTAGAATGGACTTGACTTCTCGGTTCGACACTTCAGCTTGCCCACTAGTTTGGGGGTGGTATGGCGTGGAAACCTTATGTGTAATGTTGTATTTCTTTAGCAAAGCTTCGAATGACCGGTTGCAAAAATGACTACCTCTGTCGCTGATTATGGCTCTTGGTGTTCCAAACCTTGCAAAAATGTTAGTCTTCACAAAATCTACAACCACTTTAGAATCATTAGTTCGGGTGGCTTTTGCTTCCACCCATTTTGACACATAATCAACAGCAAGAAGTATGTAAAGATTACCATGCGAAGAAACAAAAGGTCCCATGAAATCAATACCCCAAACATCAAAGATTTCAACAATTAGTATAGGTGTTTGTGGCATTTGATTCCGTGCACCTAAGTTACCTGTTCTTTGACAACGGTCACAAGATTTGCAAAAGATAAATGCATCTTTGAACAATGTAGGCCAATAAAATCCACTCTCAAGTACCTTAAGAGCTGTTCGTTTTGCTCCAAAGTGTCCACCACATGCATAAGAATGGCAGAAAGTGAGTATAGAAGAAAATTCTGAATTAGGTACACACCTTCTTATCATTTGATCTGCACAATGCTTCCACAAATATGGATCGTCCCACACATATTGCCCTGCGATCTTTTTTAGTTTGTACTTTTGAGCATGAGTTAAATCATCCGGCATCTGTTTGGTGACCAAATAATTTACTATGTCCGCATACCAAGGAGTCGAGGTTGCCACAGTAAGTAACTGCTCATCCGGGAAGTTTTCTTGCAAAGGAAGTGCATCTTCATCATGAATGAGGCGGCTAAGGTGGTCTGCAACCACATTTTCACTACCTTTCTTGTCTTTGATTTCCAGATCAAACTCTTGCAAGAGGAGTATCCACCTTATGAGCCTCGGTTTTGCATCCTTTTTGGTGAGCAGGTACCTAAGAGCAGCATGATCAGAAAACACGGTTACTTTAGTGCCAATTAAATAAGAACGAAACTTTTCTAAAGCAAAAATAACCGCTAATAGCTCCTTTTCAGTTGTGGAATAGTTAAGTTGTGCATCATTCAAGGTCCTGGATGCATAATAGATGGCATGAGGAAGCTTGCCGACTCGCTGCCCCAAAACTGCTCCCACAGCATAATCACTTGCATCACACATCAACTCAAATGGATGGCTCCAATCTGGTGGTTGAATAACAGGAGCCGTGGTCAAGAGCTCTTTCAGTCGCTCAAATGCCTCTTTGCACTCTTCGTTGAATTCAAATGCCACGTCCTTTTGTAATAATCTGCATAAGGGCCTTGCAATCTTTGAAAAATCTTTGATAAACCTTCGATAAAATCCTGCATGACCAAGAAAAGAACGAACCTCCCTCACACTTGTGGGAGGTGGTAAGGAGCGAACAAGATCTATCTTAGATTTATCTACTTCTATTCCTTTAGTAGAAATGATATGACCTAAAACTATACCATGATCTACCATAAAGTGACATTTCTCCCAATTAAGCACAAGGTTAGTTTCCATGCAGCGTTTAAGAACAAGTGTAAGGTTATCTAAACATTTGTCAAAAGAGTCACCATAGACACTAAAATCATCCATAAAAACCTCTATGATGTTTTCAACATAATCTGAAAATATACTGACCATACACCGTTGAAAAGTAGCAGGAGCGTTGCAAAGACCAAATGGCATACGTCGATAGGCAAACGTTCCAAAGGGGCAAGTGAATGTTGTCTTCTCTTGGTCCTCCGGTGCAATTACGATCTGATTATAACCTGAGTAACCATCAAGAAAACAATAGTGAGTATGACCAGCCAACCTTTCTAACATTTGGTCAATAAATGGCAAAGGAAAATGATCCTTGCGAGTGGTAGAGTTAAGTTTTCGATAATCAATGCAAACCCGCCAACCCGTTTGGACACGAGTTGGTACTAGCTCATTCTCCTCATTCTTCACCACCGTGATGCCGGATCTCTTTGGAACAACTTGGACCGGGCTCACCCATTTGCTGTCTGAAATAGGGTAGATCACGCCAACATCTAGTAATTTCAAGATTTCTTTCTTAACAACCTCCATCATAGGTGGGTTCAATCGACGTTAGTTGGCTTTGTTCCATCCTTAAGTAGAATTCGGTGCATGCACATGGAAGGACTAATCCCTTTTATGTCGCTATTGTCCAGCCTATAGCCGTTTTATGGTCTTTCAACACACGAAGTAGCCTTTCTTCTTGTAATGTTGTGAGGTTCCTTGCAATGATTACTGGTAATGTATCATCCTTATCTAAATACACATATTTAAGATGCTCTGGAAGAGGTTTAAGCTCCAAGATGGAGGCCTGCATCAAAGAAGGTAAAAGTTTCTAATTAGATAAAGGCAAAGAAATAAAAGAAACATCATACCTCTTTGGAACTTCCGGCAATGACTCTAAAGATGCCACAGTCTCCTCAATGTTGTCACAAACTTGCACATCCCTTTTTGGATTTTTGGAATCCTCTGGCTCAACTCTATTTTTAATGGCAATCTCTAATGCATCCCCACTAGTTAACTTAAAGAATTGCTGCACTAAAGAATCAAGTATGTCAACTGAAAAACAAGAATGTAAATCACTTGGATACCTCATTGCCTCAAAAAAATTGAAATGTATAACCTCTCCATCAAACTCTATAGTTAGAGTTCCATCATAAACATTTATTTTGGTTCGGGCAGTTTTCATGAATGGCCTCCCTAAGAGTAATGGAGTCGGCATAGGGGACGAGTCATCCTCCATCTCAAGAACATAGAAATCAGCGGGGAAAACTAACTTGTTCACCTGCACTAAAACATCCTCCAAAACACCTTTTCGATAAGCGTTAGACCGGTTGGCAAGTTGAATGACTACACTGGTTTCCTTAAGTGAACCAAGATTTAAAGAAACATAAATAGAATAAGGCATGACATTAATAGATGCTCCTAAATCTAACATAGCTTTTTCAAACCTGGTGTTGCCGATTGTGCATGGTATGGTGAAACTCCCTGGATCTTTGCATTTCGGGGGAAGCTTCTTTTGTAAAACAGCGGATACATTCTCCCCCACACTTACTATCTCATTACCCTTTAATTTACGTTTGGTGGTGCACAGCTCTTTGAGGAATTTTGCATAGCGTGGCACTTGTTTAATGGCATCTAAGAGAGGTATATTCACTTATACTTTACGGAAGGTTTCCAAAATCTCTTTTTCATGTTCTTCTTTTTTAGACTTTGCAAACCTGCTAGGAAAAGGAGGAGAAGAAACATTAGTAGAATTAGGAACCTTAAAAATTACCTTAGGTGCCGAAGAAGCCTCAATAGGAGCTGTACCCTCATCCTTTTCAAAAGCAGAATCCTTATGTTGTTTTGTCTCATCCACACTTGCCCTTGCTCTTTTTGGTGCTTTTGTTGCTTCCTTAAGTTGTTTTCCACTCCTCAAAGTCATAGAACTTGCATTCTCTCTAGGATTGATTGTAGTTTGGGATGGAAGTTTTTCAGATCCTTGTGCTTCTAATCTGCCCACGGAGCTAGCCAATTGGCTCACTTGCGTCTCCAAGTTCTTGATAGATGCCCTTACTTTCTGTTGAAATTGCAAAGAGTTAGTTGCTAAAGATTTAACTATATCCTCAAGAGATGTACCTTGGCCTTGGGATATGGCTTGTGGCTGAGGTTGATATGGCAGTTGTGGCCTTGGTTGATTGAAACCAGGTGGATGATTGAAGTTGGCATTAGGAGCAGCTTGTTGATGATTTCTCGAATAGCTAAAATTAGGATGATCCCTCCATCCAACATTGTAAGTATTAGAAAAAGGATCATACTTCTATCTTTGTACCTGCTGCCCTTGAAACCCTCCTAGAGCATTGGCTTGCTCCAAATTATTTTCTTGCAAAGTTGGGTACATATCGGTTGGATGACCTACCATAGAGCATACTCCGCACATCTTTGATTGTTGAATAGTACCCACAGCCATCTGTTGAACTAGTGAGGTGAGGTTAGCTAGTTGTTGCTCAATGTT
>MVGT01000542.1:190193-231081 GCA_002174775.1 Macleaya cordata | reverse complement strand
TTTAATTTAATGAAAGCAATAATCCACAAAAGACATAGGTTAAATCAAGCAATAAACACACAAGCTCGGTTTATTTAACTTGAGTCATATTCTACTTGCAATCAAACGAAAATATCCCATAATCGTTGACGACAATCCGCTACTTTGGTTTAGAAATCTTGACAAAACGAATCAAAACACTAAACTAGCAATTAAATAACTATCACATTCATCTAGTTGCGCACCTAAACAAATGAGACAGCAATTCATACACAATAATAACAGTGAAATATTAACAATTTCAAAAGAAACATGAAAGAAAAATTCTGAAATTGATTAATGGTTAATCATGTCTAGGGTTTAGAATTTCACCCTTAACCAAATAATTAATCTAGCTACACATGCTTAGAAGATACAAAATTAGATTCATTAAGAAAAATATTTAAAAGGAAAAGAAAAGAGGAGGGTTTTTGAGATTGCAAACTATGGTGCTGAATCGTTTTTCATGCGTTGAAAACCCAAGTAGAGTAGCCCCCTTTTCTCATGTTTTGTTGAACAATAAAGCAGCAGCAGTACTTGTAAAACAAAACAAAAACCACCCAGCTGTCCTCTCTGTTTTGGGTTGTTTTGGTGTCCACAGGAGATGAAGGAGAACAGTAGCTACCTGCTCTATTTTGGGCTGGAAAAACAACACGACAGCAGCAGTTGTTCAGTTCAAGAAGAAGTAGCACAAAATGGCAGCAGGCTTTGTCTTCTGTGCGTCAGGAAGAAGAAAGGAAGCAGCAGCCACAAATCTGCCCCTAGTAGCACAACTCCTTGGCGTGAAGAAGATGAAGGCAGGAAGAAGTAGCCTTGGTGTTGAAGAAGAAGCAGAAGCAGAACCTCCATGGTTCTGATGTTGATGAACAAAGAAAAAGGAAGAAAGCAGCAGCAACTTTGCACGATTTTGTTGTTGAAGAAGAAGAGGAGCAACCCGTGTTGAAGAAGGAGCAGCAGCTCTTGCTCTCTCCCTCTCTCTATCATTAGGAAGGAGCAGGGCAGCAACACACAAAAAATGCCTAAATTAAAACCCTACACCCCAGCCTTTCTATCTCTCTTCCCTTTAAAATATAATTTCTTCCCCTTCTCTGCGTCACAAACGAGAAGTAGCAGCAACTATTTTTCTTTTTTTTTCGTACACAGTAAATAAAACTCCTCCCTTCTTCAAACAAGTAGCTGCTTGTTTTATTTTTAAACTAACTTAAAAACTCTCCTCTCTCATTATAAAATAACTTCCTAACCTAGCCGCAGCTCCCTACGTCTAAAACAAGAAAATAAATATATGAAGTACCTAAAACCCACCGCCAAACTCACTCCTTGCCGACTTACAACTTAGGTTCCCAAATTGTAAACATATGATTGGTGGGTCCCACTTTCTAATTTAGAATTCACATTTAGAAATTCCTTTGTACAAGAAAGGAAACTCCATGAGTGGGGTCCACCTAAGAGAAGAACAAATCTAGTTTCTAAAAAGAAACGTATTAAGCTTAGAAATAAGCAATTAGTGTTTGGTGACATCATGCTGATGTCATCAATTTTATAATATTTGACATCAGTTCTTTTGATTGAATTTTGACATTAGCACGTGTCAAGACCACACGTGCTCTCATGGGTGCCCTTATAACTTTTTGTTGGTGCCTTTATCAATTAGCCGACTTCGCCAAATGTTATAATTTGTCATTTTTTTTCCGCATTTGCTTTAACGCTCCACTCATATTACCTACACACAACCAAAATACACTTAATTAATTCAAATAGAATACAATAATTAACTAACTAATATAAATATAGAGGTATTAAGTATAATTTATGTGTTTATCAGATAATTTCCATCTCTTTCTAAACCTCTTAATTCCAGGCCTTGGACTGACCCTAAGGAATATATGATCTCCCACCTAAAATTCAAGTGGTCTCTTCCAGTTATCAGCATACTGCTTTGTCTGTTTTATGCCGTCACATGCCTTTCTCTGATCTGCCAGACAACCTCTGTTGTTCGTTGTACCACATCTAGCCTTATCACTCTTTTTACTGACCCTTGCTCAACACAATAGAGTTCTGCAAGGCCTTCCGTATAGGGCTTCATAAGGTGCCATGCTAATGCTAGATTGATTATTATTATTATTATACACGAATTGAATGAAAGGAAACTGCTCACACCAACTTCCCTGGAAGTCCATCGCGCATGCTCTAAGCATGTCCTCCAAAATCTGTATGGTCCTCTCTAACTGTCCATCTGTTTGCATGTGGTATTCTGTGCTCAAATGGAGTTGCGTACCTATAGCTTCTTGGAAGCTCTCCTAAAACTTAGATATGAAAAAGTGGATCTCAATCCGATACAATGGACAAGGGTACACCGTGATGTACTACGATCTCCTTCACATACAAAACACTCAAGGCCGATATTGAGTCTGTCTGTTTAGTGGGAAGAAAATGTGCAGACTTTATGAGTCTATCCACGATCACCCAGAAGTTGTCATAATGCTATTTGGTTTTAGGTAATCCTCTTATAAAGTTGATATTTATGAAATCCCACTTCCATTCGGCAATATCCACTGGCTTTAGTGGTCCCGCTGGCCTTTGATGGTCAATTTTAACTTACTGATATATGAGGCACGTTGACACATACAAAGCCATGTCCCTCTTTATACATCTCCACCAAAATTGTCTCTTTAGATCTCTATACATCTTGGTTTCCCCGGATGTATAAAAAATGTGGACTCATGAGCCATTGTTAGGATTTCCTTCTTGAGTTCATCCTTGTTCTGTACACATACTTTTCCCTTAAATAGGATTCTACCATTGTTTCCCATGGTCCATCCTTCTGTAAGTATCATCTTGATGAAATCAATGTTTCATAGATATCATTCTAGAAATGTTCAAATCATGATTTTCTTATGGTGATTCATGTTAGATAAAAAAAAGTGCCATTATGTGATATAGTTAACATATAGTCATCATGTTCGAAATCACGTGAATAAAAAATGCAAAATCATGCTCCATGAAAATAAATGTATGGTCAATGTTCTTCATTTTGACATAAAAATATACTTTCGATCCATGAAAAAATGTGGGTTTGATAAAAAATTGTTTGCTTACCTTTTGATCCGCGAGAAAATGTGGTTTTGTTTTCAAGTTGTTTTACTCACTTTTGATCCAAATGTCATATAACTTTCATGTTATTATCAAAAAGTGATGTTTGATCCTAGTGGGCAAAATTTAGGTTTTGTTTGAAAATAATAAAAACCTTAGGTTAGAAATAACACTTTTGCCCCTAAAGTAATAAACAACTCCATAAGCTTTCAAATAAGTCTTTGTGGGCCTACACCCCACTTAGTGTGTTAATGGGCCCACTTTCTTTCCTTTTGAACTTAGAACTCATAGTATACATCATGAGCCTCAAGTTTAAACTTTGGGTTTTACAACCCACCTCTTTACTTATGGGCTTAACAAGCCCATTTATTCCCAAAGCCTAAAAGTCTAATAGTTCAAGAAGATTATCTCTCCCATAATAAGTTTTGATCTAGTTTAGATTTGCTTGTGCTGTTTAGGGTTGCATTAGTAATAAGTTGATTGTTAATTTTGAGATTAGGTAAGGAATTTGCCTAAAAACTTGTTAAGTGAGACTACCATGGATGGGCACGTAAGCCCGACATTTATGTCTAAGTCGGGTCGATGGTCTTGCTCACTTAACTAAGTTGGGTTAATTCTTAAACTAACTCCAATTTGTGATAATCTCAAGATATTTTATAAATAAAGAAAAGAAATAAAGTTTTCTACTGAATCAAAGCATTTGCATTAGAGTTAGATCATGCTAGACTTAAAAATCCTTAAACGAGTAACGAATTCTAGATTCTACCTAAAGCACATCATTCATGTTTTCAAAAAAAAAAAGCATCTTTTGCCACGTGTATCCCAATTTATGCATGTTTTTGACAAAATGCTATTTGGGTCACGCGCAAAAGAATTTACACTTGTCATTGTTTTCCAAAAAGTGCAAATACATCGTGTGTCACGTGTAATATAGTATACATGTGTCACTTTATTTTGTACAAGCCGCAGTATACTTGTACACAGTGGGTGCATACGCGTGACTTCCCAGATTTGTCGCATGTATATGAGCACGTATGTGGGCCCCAGTTTTCCCATATACAACCCATAAACCTTTGTTTCGTACAAGTCCCAGTATACTTATATACTGTGGATGCATACGAATGACTTCCCAAATTAGTCATGTGTATATAAGCATGTATGCAGGCCCAAGTTTTCCCTCATACAACCCATGGATCTTCGCGTGGTACGAGTCCCTAAATTACTTGTGTCCCATGAGTGTGTGCACGTGGCTCCCTAGATTGGCCACATGTACGTCATTTATGTATGTGGGCCCTAGTATTCCTATGTACAACTCTTAGTTGCGTGTTTTGGAGGATGTGGCCCAAGATTCCATGTCCACCTCGCATGTGAATGGCACAGATTCCATTTATACTTCTTTGTGGGACTAGTCTACTATGCATCCCAATCTGCATAGTTATGATGAACCCTTTTGTCTTCTCGTTGGTCGTGGATAGAGATCCACGAACAACATTGCTTGCTTGTAACACGCAGATTTAAGTCTACGTGTCTAAGTGCTTGGTGTACGTATATCACAGCTCACATGTGTCACACCATTTTGACATGTGTTCTAGAGATGATGGTAGCAGTATGTCAGAAATGGAAACGATGCTTAGGGCCTGTCTGGATAAGATTCTGAAAGAAGACTTAGGTCCAACTATCGAGAGGATGGTGGCCGAGAAGGTGGCATCCAATAATCAAAATCAGGAGAGTACGCCTCCTCCCCCAAATTTTGATGATGCCAAAAAAGCTCAAACATCGGCAACGACTTTAAGGACAAGGGAGGTCGTGCATACTTATTATCAGGAACCTGGAAAAACCTATCCGGTTCATGAGTTTACTGATGTCCCTCTGAAACCTCCTGTCAGATGACGAATACGAGCTACGAGAGGAATACGAGCTATGAGAGGAATGGCATGCAAAGAGTAAAGATAAAGTCATCCCCTCTCAACAATACCTAGTCGATGTTTAGCAAAGGTTGAAGCGCTTAGAAGGGAGAACTACTTATGACATAGATTCATGGTATCAGGGTCCTGATGAAGAACTACCAACTGGTTTTAAGTATCCAGAAATGAAGCAATATGATGGGACTTGATCAGCTAAAGCCCACATAATCATGTACATGGAAAATATGAGACCATTAGGTGTGAGTGATAGCATGATGACCCACCTTTTCCAGAGAAGCCTGGCAGGAGATGCTTTGGAATGGATAATGGAATTAGATCAGTCTAAGTACCCGACATGGGTCCAGTTGGGGAATAACTTCATAAAGTATTTCACATATGGGACATATGGTAGGGTTACTCGAAGACAGTTGGAATCTTTGCAGCAAAAACCTGATGAGTCTTTAACAGATTTTGTAGTGAAAGCATGATCTCCCATCTGTAATGGCAGCTGCACAAGTTATTTCCAAGAGGTTTCGAGTTACAGCTGCACAAGTTATTTCCAAGGATCTCCCATCTGTAATGGCAGCATTTTATTAGCTTCTTCTCTTTTGGTAATTGTAGATGTAATTCTAAATAAGAGATGAACTTGGGTGGTCTCAGTACAAGGATTCTTTAGAATCTATAATGTTTATATGAAAAGTAATTCTATTAGTGTATCTTGGTCGTTATAGGATTTTTCATCTTTTCATTTTCTTTCATTTGTAAGATTTTTCATTTTTTTTACTACACCAGAGGGGTTGAAAGTAACTATTATTAGATGGGTTTGGTATGTTTTAATGGATTTTGAAGCGTTAAGAGATAATGAAGTTTTTTATGCATGGTGGTACATGTGCCATAAAACAATCAGTGTGACCATGACCACCAATGTAAAGTGATTATTTTTCAAACTTCAGAAAACAAACCACTTTGTTAAAATCAAATCTAGTTCCAGAACATAGAGTAAATTCTGATGTAAATCAAACAGATTTTCATAAATCATATAAATTCAGTCTGCTTGTTTTGTATGGTATACAAAATACCAAGTTTCATCTAATTTTGTTGGTACTAAAAATACCACATATATGGTGTTTATCTGGCACAAATTGTACCATATACAAACAACTAAGTATGGTATGGAAAACAAATATTACATAGTATAAAAACTATCTCTTGTACTATTTTAATGTGGCACAAATTGTACCATAGACGAATAACTTAATTTAGACAACAACCATATCGCTATATCTTGCTCTTGTCCTTCAAGATTAACGTCGTCGAAGAGAAACAATGGACTTTGTCCTTTGAGAAATGAATGTGTCTCTAGAGGCACGGTGGTGTGACTGCAAGGGAATGAATCGTGAGTATAACGAATGATAAACTTGATAAATGGAAAAATATAAGATCAAATTGGCAATGAATTACCAAACTAAACATTATTTAAAAGTTGATTCCTTTCTCATATCTTCTTTATTTACCTTAATAGTTCCCAGTGAAGAATTAGGCATTCCAATAGTGTAATACGATGTCGAGTGGTCAGTTCTTAAAAGCATTACAGCTTATTTATTCTCTATGGTATAAAAGATACCTCATATTTTATTTTGTATGGTATACAAAATAGGGATAATGGCCAAAACATCCAATATGTAACTTTTTTAATCCATTTAGTACACAAGATTTTTAATAAGACTGAAATACCTTTTTTAAAGCTTGTTGAATCCGTTTAATCCCTTTTAAACTTTTCTAAATCTATTTAGTCCATTCCTTCCTTTTTAATATTCCTGTTTTACCCTTATTATATTTCTTAATCACCTTTTTGTCTTTTACAAAGTTGTACAGCTGTATGAGAGAGAAATGTAGTTATCTTTTTCGTTTTAAACTTTAAAATGCTATATCTCTTCAACTAAAATTCGGATTTTGACAAAATTCATATATTTGGAAAGCACTTTTTGAGATCTTTGAAACTAGACCAGTCAAGAATGGTTTTTGAAAAAAAAAATTCACAAAATTTATTCATGCAAAAATGTTTTTGCATATGAGTTCATGCAAAAACATTTTTGCATAGATCTACAAAAATATTTTTGCATATGCTAAATCATTATGTGAAACATTTTTGCATAGATCTATGCTAAATCATCTGTGAAACATGATTTTCCATAGTTCTTGCAAAAATATTTTTGCATAATTTTATGCAAAAGCGTTTTTGCATGAATTTTATGCAAAAACTTCATGCAAAAACGTTTTTGCATAGATCCATGTTGAATTTTTTCTTCTTCTCTCTTCTCTCTCTTTCTGTTCTTTTTACTCTTCTTTTTCTTTCCTTTCTTTTCTCTCTCTCTTACGTCCCTCTCTTCTCTCTCTATCCTCTTTTTTCCTTCTTTTCCTTCTTTTCTTTCTTTTCCCTTTCTCTTTTTTTTTCTAATCAGATCTTTCTCCATTCTCTCTTATTCTCTTCTCTCTATCTCCTATATTTCCCCTCTTCTCTATCCCGATCTCTCTCTCGGTGGTGATGGTAGAAACTATAGTCTCTCTTTCTCTCTCATCATCATCAAGATCTTTTGTTGATTGGTGAGTGATCGATCAATCGAAGCAAAAGAAACAAGTGAAGATCGAAAGCAGCAAAGCTTATTAATGTAGAGAAAGAAATAGAGATTCTTATTCGGTCAAATTTTGATTTCCATAACTAATTAGTTAAAGGGCAGATCTGTCTAAATTTTATTTTTGGACTAAATAGACTCGTATAAAATTTGGTGGACTAAACAGATTGAATTAAAGTCATAATGGATGTATTGGACGATCTCCCTATATTTGTACTCTGTATGGCATGAAATAGATACTACATGTATATTATATAAGGTAAAATAAATACCACGTTTTTTTTTTTCATTTTTAGCTGTGGGCGTGTACTCTTGGTTGCACTTTCTTTTTCTTTTTTATATTTCAATTTAAGCAGGGGTAGAGGTAGGACCAGGATAATATGTCACTTTATAGCCAATAATAATTGTAAGGTTGAGAATTGAACTAAAAAGTGGTAGTTAGATTTTCTAAACCACATATTCATTAGGGAAATGACTGAAATCCTGAATCATACAACTGATTAAGTACCAATACCTATTAATTGAGAAATGAGGAGGTAACAACTGCGAACATCGTACAAGAAAGAGAAATTGTAGTTCCCATTGAACTCATCACCATCATCACCTTACAATATTTGACTTCACAAAAAGTGTTTTTATATAAGCTCTACCAACACCTCGCAAAAACGTTGACTAATATAACTTCATTAAATATAGAGAGAATGGAAAAAAAACCCAATATTGGACCTACATTTAGGTTCCACCCCACCCAAAACTAGTTTGTAAATAAAACCCAAAATCAAGTAAAAAGATAAAGCTACCCTTCCTTAAAAGAAAAAAATTAAAAAGAGAAAGAAGAGAGAGAAATGAAAGAATTAGAGGAGTTGTATAATAAAATCCACAATAACATTATTCATGATGAGAAATCATCAAAAGGCCAGGACTACCGAATTAAAAAATTGATTAAACATTGCATAAAAGTTGCATAATAATAGTTACATAACTGTTGCATAATAGTTGCGTAATAGTTGCATAATGGTTGCATAACAATTGCATTAGTTGCATAACAAGTGCATAGAAGTTGCATAACGGTTGCATAATAGTTGCATACTAGTTGCATATATTTGCGTAATATATTGTTGCATAATAATTGCATAACAGTTGCATACTACTTGCATAACGGTTGCATAAGAGTTGCATACTAGTTGCATAACCGTTGCGTAACAGTTGAATACTAGTTGCATAACAGTTGCATAAGAGTTGCGTAATAGTTGCATAACAATTGCATAACACGAGATTACATACAGTTGCATACTAGATTTTTTTTTGCAAAAAATGAAGAACAAATTAAATGGCAAGAAAAAGAAGATGATGATGCATATGGTTATCTAATTTCATGGAGAATTTAACTCGTCGGAAAAAGATGAAGAGGAAAAGGATGATGATGAAGATCTAAAAGAAGAAGATTAAGGGGAAGATGAAGAAGATAGAAGAAGACGATGAAGAAGAAGAAGAAAGAGATGATCGTCGGCAGATCTCACTCGCCGAAAAAATGGTGAAGAAGGCAATCTACGTTCTCTCTCTCCCTCTCTCGAAATTTTTTCTCTATTACTTCCTATCTAAATAAAAAAGGGCAAATATGTCAGTAAACAAGTAAATAAAATTAAGTCAAAGAGTTGAAAATGACTGGTGTACATAACACAAAAAAATTTTGGGTTGGATTTCAAAAATCAAAGTTAGGTGGGGGAAAAGGGAAAAAGAACCCCATTTTAGGGTTTTAGACTAATTTTATGTGAGAGAATGAGAAATAAACCCAATACAAGACCTCCATTTAACTTCCAACCCAGTCAAAATCTGTTTTATAAATAAAACCTAAAAATTCAAATGGCCCATTGAAATAACCAAAAGGCCCTTCTAGAGGAATAAAAAACTTTGTTTCTCTCTTCTCATTCTCGTAGCTTTCTTCTCACTCTCGTTTCTCTCTCTAAAATATGAAGAATCCATTTAGTCGTTAGATTTCATGGCGGATTCGATTCGCTGGAAAAATTTAAAAATGAAGAGTGTAGACACTAGATTTTTGCACCCCAAAAATCAACCAAAATCTACCCCGAAGAGGGTTGTCTTTGACACAGGGTTTTAAGCACCCAAGCATAGAACAAGAGGTGGGTAATAACACCAATGGAAGGGTTGCACGCATCACGTCCAAACGGTTAGGGCACCCTGGCGTTGACACCAAACGGCCAGGGTAGCCCTAACTGCTTGCACCATTTTCTCTCTCCACTTGAGGTTCTCGACTCATTTGTCATATTGCGACAGAGCATGTCAGCACGCATGTGCCAAATGGCCAGGGCAACCCTAGCCGTTCAGCCAAAACGGCCAAGGCACCCCAGTCGTTCAACATGAAACGGCCAGGGTAACCCTAGCCGTTTGACCCAAACGGCTAGGGTCAGTTTTTTTTTGGCGCTCATCAAACATGTGTCAGCACGCATACACCCGACGACTAGGCCCCCTAGCCGTCCAAAGTTTTTTTTTCTCTTTCATCCCCTTTTTGGATAAGGACGAATTTTGAAAGGGATGCCTTAGGTCTCAACAGACTATTAAATTTGGAGAGATTTTCACACAAACTTCAAGAGTTTTGTTTCTTCTTTGTTTTTAAAACCATTCCAGGAGCTTTTCAAGTCTAATTTCTAGTGAAAGGAAGTTTTTCACCCCATTTTTACCTTGGAGGCTTACTAAAAATGGCATAAATAACAAGATGGGGGAGAGTTTTAGGTGGAGTCTCTTGCCACAATGGGAATCTGAGCTAATGCTAGGTAAAATCTCTTAACCTTAAGCTTTTTGTATGCTTTAAAATTTTTTGCTTTTAATGTATATTTTGGGATCTTTTTATCCATAAATCATGGTGTAATTTCCATTCTTGCATCTATTTAATTTCCATATATTATCTACATATAAGAAAAAAAACATGTAGATATCATATGGACATGCATGTCAACTTGTCTAATAAAATAGCAAAATCATGCTTTGTATATATTAATATGTGCCAAAAATAGCTTGTATCATTTCATTGTATATATAAAATATCATCATCAAGTTTTGGGGTAATAGAAATAGTGTTGTATTTGTGCATCACTAAAACCTAATTTTTATAAGAAAGCATGCTTATAATATGTATGTTAGTAAGAGCATGAGGATTAAATACCATGAATGCTCAATGAAAATATTTGAAAATTTGATGTTTATCATTTTTGCACACAAATGCACTTTTTGATCCACAAAAATAAGTGGGATATAAAAACAAAATGGTTTGTGTAAAAATACACCTTTTTTGATCCATGATAATATGTGGGTTTATACATCAAGTTGTTGAATGCTTTTTGCTTTTGAATCATGATAACATTTGATTTGTTGCATAAAGTTTTTTTATTTACTAAAATGCCATCTTACATTTACTTTATTGTCAAAAAGTGATGTTTGTCCTTAGTGGGCAAAAGTTAGGGTTTTGTTGAAAAGTAATAAAAATCTTAGGTTTGAAATAGACAGGGTGACCCTCTTTGACCGACTCTTTTTGTTTTAGCTACAGATATTCTCAGTAGGGGTTTGCGAAGAGCTTTTGAAGATGGTAAGATTTGTTATTATCACACTTCGAGGGGAGGTTCTCCGGTGACACATTTACTTTATGAGGATGATGCTATTAATTTTTTGAAAGGGTGAAAATCTTCGATTGATGCATTTTTTGATTTTTTTCAACGTTATTGTCGATGCACGAGACAACAACTTAATGTAGGTAAGAGCTCTTTTATAGTTCACTTTTCCATGGCTAGTTTTAGGGTGGAGTTGATTAAGCGAATCACAGGGTTTGCTAGGAAGGCCTCTCCTTTCATTTATCTTGGTACTCCTATTTCTATTGGTCATATCAGGGTGAGTCATTTTGATGAGTTGATAAATAAAATTGGTGGTAAGGTGGCAAGCTGGAAGGGTAGGTTGCTTTCCCAGGGTGCTCGTTTAATTTTAATAATGTCTTGACAAGTATGCCGATTTAATTATTGGCTTGTACGGTGGTGCCAGGGAAGGTTATTGATATGATAAATAATAATTTTAGTGATTTCTTTTGGGGGAAGGCGGAAGGTACGGCTAAAAGGAAGTGGGTGGCGTGGAGTCTGATTTGTAAGCCATTTGAAGAAGGAGGGTTAGGTATCAAAGATCTGAGGACTGTTATGCATAGCTTCCGGCTTCGGGGGCTCTGGAAGGTAGTTTGTGGTGATTCTATATGGACGAGGTTTATGGTTCACAAATATGGTGTGAATGGCTTTAATCTGGGTTATTTTCGGTTAGTTCAACTTCTAAGAGGTTTTGGAAACAAATTTCTGAATTGGTTCTAATTCTTGTGGAGAATTCGGCTTAGCTGGTTGGGGAAGGGAACATGGATTTTATTTTTGAAAATTAGAGTGGTACTGGCGTTTTGGTTGGTCATACGGAGGTTTAGGGTTTAGAGGGGGTAATGTTGAAGGATGCTTTGCAGGTGAATTTTAATTTTCCTGGTTTTTCTCTTAGCTTCCGGGAAGGTCTTGTTGATGCTTATGACTGTCAGAATATTGTGATTGATAAGTGTGACAGAAGAGTTTGGAAACATACTAACTCTGGTGTTTTTACTGCTAATCGGCTTATCAAGTTTTAAGAAGTAGCGGGGAGGAATAAGGTTTCTCAAAATGGGTTTGGGCAAATTTTGTGCCANGATAGTATAATAAACTAAAAATTCAAAATTTATTAGGAAACCAAAAATCACAATGTTAAAATCACAAAGCTCCTAATTCACATCATCAACATGAACCCTATTTCCATTTTGGAACTCAAGGACACAAAAAAAATAATTTTTCTCCCTTACCCCCAAACTTAAATCAAACATTGTCCTCAATGTTCCTAAGTATAAGTCTATGAATAGCATGAACACAAAAGATATGCTAAAATAAATACAGGAATAAGGAAAGAGATTACCATGAAGTGAATCAGTGCCCAAAAATAGTAATGAATAAAACAAGCAATGAATCAAATAATGAGGAGTAAAAGTAAGAGAGAGCAAATCTGAGTATGGCATGCTCTCCACAGCTGTAATTTTCCTCCATCTTTTGGGTTGCCTCCCAATTAGCACTAGGTTTATTGTCCTTAGCCTGACTTGTACCCCTATTTATCCATCAAGAGACGCTGGTTCGTAGAGAGGTACCTCCTCTATATTGTGCATCACAAAAGGTTCATAATAAGGCTTCAGTCTATATCTATTCACTTTGAACTCCTTATCCGTCTTCAAACTACAAATTTCAACTGCACCATGAGGAAAAACATTAGTAACAATAAAAGGTCCAACCCATCGAGAACGTAACTTACCGGGAAATAACTTAAGGGTGAGTGGAATAGAAGAACTTTCTGTCCAACAACAAAGTCCTTCCTTGAGATCATCTTATCATGAAATGCCTTAGTTTTCTCCTTGTAGATCCGTGAACTCTTATAGGCATCGTTTCTGATTTCCTCAAGCTCATTTAGTTGGAGTTTCCTTTTTTACCCGCAGCATCCATTTCAATGTTACATTCTTTTACTGCCCAAAATGCCTTATGTTCTAACTCAACAAGAAGATGACATGGCTTATCATACACAAGCCGAAATGGGGACATTCCAATTGGAGTTTTATATGAAGTCCTATATACCCAAAGTGCGTCATCAAGTTGCAAACTCCAATCCTTCCTATTTGGTTTGACGGTCTTCTCTAGAATAGACTTGACTTCTCGATTCGACACTTCAGCTTGCCCACTAGTTTGTGGGTGGTATGACGTAGAAACCTTATGTGGAATGTTGTATTTTTTTAGCAGAGCTTCGAATGATCGGTTGCAAAAATGACTACCTCTGTCGCTGATTATAGCTCTTGGTGTTCCAAATCTTGCAAAAATGTTAGTCTTCACAAAATCTACAACCACTTTAGAATCATTAATTCGGGTGGCTTTTGCTTCCACCCATTTCGACACATAATCAACAACAAGTAGTATGTAAAGATTACCATGCGAAGAAATAAAAGGTCCCATGAAATCAATACCCCAAACATCAAAGATTTCAACAATTAGTATAGGTGTTTGAGGCATTTGATTCCGTGCACCTAAGTTACCTGTTCTTTGAAAACGGTCACAAGATTTGCAAAAGATAAATACATCTTTGAACAATGTAGGACAATAAAATCCACTCTCAAGTACCTTGAGAGCTGTTCGTTTTGCTCCAAAATGTCCACCACATGCATAAGAATGGCAGAAAGTGAGTATAGAAGAAAATTCTGAATTAGATACACACCTTCTTATCATTTGATCTGCACAATGCTTCCACAAATATNTTGATAACCATTTTGTGAGATGTACTGCAAGGGAACAAAAGTCACCCGGGGTTTTCACAACCATATAACAAAAAGCCAGGTCCTTCACCTCATATGTAATTTCTCCCTTAAACTACATTTTCCTACAGAGATTACATGAAGTCTTTGAACCTACAACATAAAGTACTTGGTCTCATTTATGTGAACTGAAACAATCAGAAGGTGAATTCACCATAAGAACAATCTGACTTACATGGTAAGAGTATATGTAGAGCAGGTTATTCATATTCTTGACATTGAAGATCATGAAGGCATCAATTTCTGGTTGTTAAATGTAGATGAAAGATGCTTTTAATGGAGAGCAAGAACTGTGATTAAATAAATTAACTCTTTAATTACTCCACTTTAGTCAATAAATCTTTTTCACCGATCCAAAAAAATATGCCACAAAATCAACCCCAAAATCAAACCCTAAAAAATCAAACTACATATTCAGGCAACTTAAAATGAAAAATGGGGTATCCCAACACTTTAATCACTCAACATCATTGATCCAAAAAAAACATGGCACAAATATTTATCTACTCAGGTAAATTAAAACTAAAAATAGGGTAAAACCAGAACTAAACATAGAAGAAGAAAAGGGAGAAGAAAAAAAATAAGGAGATGAAAGCTATCACCTTTCGAAATCACCGGCAGTAATAGGAGGAGTAAAACCGCTGGTTTCTTCTTCAACTCCGGTACCTTCTTCACCCGAAATCTTGAAGCTACGGCAATTCCGGTATATTCTTCACCCTTCTTGCATAGTTTAGTGTCTTTCTCATCTCCGACGTCTTCTCTAGATCGAGATCGGTGGTAAATACGGTATCTCTCTCTCTCTCTCATAGTCTCGATATGAAGAGGAAAAATGGCAGTCTAGAATCTAAACCCTAGTTCGGGTTAATTTAAGATGCGCGTGGGTTTAAGCATAAAGGTAAGGGTATTTTGGTGAGCTTTAGGGCAAAAATGATGCTTGGGGGCTATTTTGATATTTTTTTTCAAAGGGTGCTGTTTTGGTCTTTTTAGGAAATAAGGGTGTTTTTTTGGTCCTTTTCCCCACTTTCATTGATGGATTCTTTATTCATATTTTGGGGAATGCTTTCAGAAAGAATTTAAGGATAAGATTTTGAGAGGACACCTTGACTTCTGAAGTTAGATTCAATAGTCGAGGATGTGCAGTTACAATATTATGGTGTCATCCACTCAATTCCTTTTCGATGTCAAAGAAAAAGAAGAGAAGAAATAATAAGAGGTTTCGAGTTACAGCTGCACAAGTTATTTCCAAGGATCTCCCATCTGTAATGGCAGCATTTTATTAGCTTCTTCTCTTTTGGTAATTGTAGATGTAATTCTAAATAAGAGATGAACTTGGGTGGTCTCAGTACAAGGATTCTTTAGAATCTATAATGTTTATATGAAAAGTAATTCTATTAGTGTATCTTGGTCGTTATAGGATTTTTCATCTTTTCATTTTCTTTCATTTGTAAGATTTTTCATTTTTTTTACTACACCAGAGGGGTTGAAAGTAACTATTATTAGATGGGTTTGGTATGTTTTAATGGATTTTGAAGCGTTAAGAGATAATGAAGTTTTTTATGCATGGTGGTACATGTGCCATAAAACAATCAGTGTGACCATGACCACCAATGTAAAGTGATTATTTTTCAAACTTCAGAAAACAAACCACTTTGTTAAAATCAAATCTAGTTCCAGAACATAGAGTAAATTCTGATGTAAATCAAACAGATTTTCATAAATCATATAAATTCAGTCTGCTTGTTTTGTATGGTATACAAAATACCAAGTTTCATCTAATTTTGTTGGTACTAAAAATACCACATATATGGTGTTTATCTGGCACAAATTGTACCATATACAAACAACTAAGTATGGTATGGAAAACAAATATTACATAGTATAAAAACTATCTCTTGTACTATTTTAATGTGGCACAAATTGTACCATAGACGAATAACTTAATTTAGACAACAACCATATCGCTATATCTTGCTCTTGTCCTTCAAGATTAACGTCGTCGAAGAGAAACAATGGACTTTGTCCTTTGAGAAATGAATGTGTCTCTAGAGGCACGGTGGTGTGACTGCAAGGGAATGAATCGTGAGTATAACGAATGATAAACTTGATAAATGGAAAAATATAAGATCAAATTGGCAATGAATTACCAAACTAAACATTATTTAAAAGTTGATTCCTTTCTCATATCTTCTTTATTTACCTTAATAGTTCCCAGTGAAGAATTAGGCATTCCAATAGTGTAATACGATGTCGAGTGGTCAGTTCTTAAAAGCATTACAGCTTATTTATTCTCTATGGTATAAAAGATACCTCATATTTTATTTTGTATGGTATACAAAATAGGGATAATGGCCAAAACATCCAATATGTAACTTTTTTAATCCATTTAGTACACAAGATTTTTAATAAGACTGAAATACCTTTTTTAAAGCTTTCTGAATCTGTTTAATCCCTTTTAAACTTTTCTAAATCTATTTAGTCCATTCCTTCCTTTTTAATATTCCTGTTTTACCCTTATTATATTTCTTAATCACCTTTTTGTCTTTTACAAAGTTGTACAGCTGTATGAGAGAGAAATGTAGTTATCTTTTTCGTTTTAAACTTTAAAATGCTATATCTCTTCAACTAAAATTCGGATTTTGACAAAATTCATATATTTGGAAAGCACTTTTTGAGATCTTTGAAACTAGACCAGTCAAGAATGGTTTTTGAAAAAAAAAATTCACAAAATTTATTCATGCAAAAATGTTTTTGCATATGAGTTCATGCAAAAACATTTTTGCATAGATCTACAAAAATATTTTTGCATATGCTAAATCATTATGTGAAACATTTTTGCATAGATCTATGCTAAATCATCTGTGAAACATGATTTTCCATAGTTCTTGCAAAAATATTTTTGCATAATTTTATGCAAAAGCGTTTTTGCATGAATTTTATGCAAAAACTTCATGCAAAAACGTTTTTGCATAGATCCATGTTGAATTTTTTCTTCTTCTCTCTTCTCTCTCTTTCTGTTCTTTTTACTCTTCTTTTTCTTTCCTTTCTTTTCTCTCTCTCTTACGTCCCTCTCTTCTCTCTCTATCCTCTTTTTTCCTTCTTTTCCTTCTTTTCTTTCTTTTCCCTTTCTCTTTTTTTTTCTAATCAGATCTTTCTCCATTCTCTCTTATTCTCTTCTCTCTATCTCCTATATTTCCCCTCTTCTCTATCCCGATCTCTCTCTCGGTGGTGATGGTAGAAACTATAGTCTCTCTTTCTCTCTCATCATCATCAAGATCTTTTGTTGATTGGTGAGTGATCGATCAATCGAAGCAAAAGAAACAAGTGAAGATCGAAAGCAGCAAAGCTTATTAATGTAGAGAAAGAAATAGAGATTCTTATTCGGTCAAATTTTGATTTCCATAACTAATTAGTTAAAGGGCAGATCTGTCTAAATTTTATTTTTGGACTAAATAGACTCGTATAAAATTTGGTGGACTAAACAGATTGAATTAAAGTCATAATGGATGTATTGGACGATCTCCCTATATTTGTACTCTGTATGGCATGAAATAGATACTACATGTATATTATATAAGGTAAAATAAATACCACGTTTTTTTTTTTCATTTTTAGCTGTGGGCGTGTACTCTTGGTTGCACTTTCTTTTTCTTTTTTATATTTCAATTTAAGCAGGGGTAGAGGTAGGACCAGGATAATATGTCACTTTATAGCCAATAATAATTGTAAGGTTGAGAATTGAACTAAAAAGTGGTAGTTAGATTTTCTAAACCACATATTCATTAGGGAAATGACTGAAATCCTGAATCATACAACTGATTAAGTACCAATACCTATTAATTGAGAAATGAGGAGGTAACAACTGCGAACATCGTACAAGAAAGAGAAATTGTAGTTCCCATTGAACTCATCACCATCATCACCTTACAATATTTGACTTCACAAAAAGTGTTTTTATATAAGCTCTACCAACACCTCGCAAAAACGTTGACTAATATAACTTCATTAAATATAGAGAGAATGGAAAAAAAACCCAATATTGGACCTACATTTAGGTTCCACCCCACCCAAAACTAGTTTGTAAATAAAACCCAAAATCAAGTAAAAAGATAAAGCTACCCTTCCTTAAAAGAAAAAAATTAAAAAGAGAAAGAAGAGAGAGAAATGAAAGAATTAGAGGAGTTGTATAATAAAATCCACAATAACATTATTCATGATGAGAAATCATCAAAAGGCCAGGACTACCGAATTAAAAAATTGATTAAACATTGCATAAAAGTTGCATAATAATAGTTACATAACTGTTGCATAATAGTTGCGTAATAGTTGCATAATGGTTGCATAACAATTGCATTAGTTGCATAACAAGTGCATAGAAGTTGCATAACGGTTGCATAATAGTTGCATACTAGTTGCATATATTTGCGTAATATATTGTTGCATAATAATTGCATAACAGTTGCATACTACTTGCATAACGGTTGCATAAGAGTTGCATACTAGTTGCATAACCGTTGCGTAACAGTTGAATACTAGTTGCATAACAGTTGCATAAGAGTTGCGTAATAGTTGCATAACAATTGCATAACACGAGATTACATACAGTTGCATACTAGATTTTTTTTTGCAAAAAATGAAGAACAAATTAAATGGCAAGAAAAAGAAGATGATGATGCATATGGTTATCTAATTTCATGGAGAATTTAACTCGTCGGAAAAAGATGAAGAGGAAAAGGATGATGATGAAGATCTAAAAGAAGAAGATTAAGGGGAAGATGAAGAAGATAGAAGAAGACGATGAAGAAGAAGAAGAAAGAGATGATCGTCGGCAGATCTCACTCGCCGAAAAAATGGTGAAGAAGGCAATCTACGTTCTCTCTCTCCCTCTCTCGAAATTTTTTCTCTATTACTTCCTATCTAAATAAAAAAGGGCAAATATGTCAGTAAACAAGTAAATAAAATTAAGTCAAAGAGTTGAAAATGACTGGTGTACATAACACAAAAAAATTTTGGGTTGGATTTCAAAAATCAAAGTTAGGTGGGGGAAAAGGGAAAAAGAACCCCATTTTAGGGTTTTAGACTAATTTTATGTGAGAGAATGAGAAATAAACCCAATACAAGACCTCCATTTAACTTCCAACCCAGTCAAAATCTGTTTTATAAATAAAACCTAAAAATTCAAATGGCCCATTGAAATAACCAAAAGGCCCTTCTAGAGGAATAAAAAACTTTGTTTCTCTCTTCTCATTCTCGTAGCTTTCTTCTCACTCTCGTTTCTCTCTCTAAAATATGAAGAATCCATTTAGTCGTTAGATTTCATGGCGGATTCGATTCGCTGGAAAAATTTAAAAATGAAGAGTGTAGACACTAGATTTTTGCACCCCAAAAATCAACCAAAATCTACCCCGAAGAGGGTTGTCTTTGACACAGGGTTTTAAGCACCCAAGCATAGAACAAGAGGTGGGTAATAACACCAATGGAAGGGTTGCACGCATCACGTCCAAACGGTTAGGGCACCCTGGCGTTGACACCAAACGGCCAGGGTAGCCCTAACTGCTTGCACCATTTTCTCTCTCCACTTGAGGTTCTCGACTCATTTGTCATATTGCGACAGAGCATGTCAGCACGCATGTGCCAAATGGCCAGGGCAACCCTAGCCGTTCAGCCAAAACGGCCAAGGCACCCCAGTCGTTCAACATGAAACGGCCAGGGTAACCCTAGCCGTTTGACCCAAACGGCTAGGGTCAGTTTTTTTTTGGCGCTCATCAAACATGTGTCAGCACGCATACACCCGACGACTAGGCCCCCTAGCCGTCCAAAGTTTTTTTTTCTCTTTCATCCCCTTTTTGGATAAGGACGAATTTTGAAAGGGATGCCTTAGGTCTCAACAGACTATTAAATTTGGAGAGATTTTCACACAAACTTCAAGAGTTTTGTTTCTTCTTTGTTTTTAAAACCATTCCAGGAGCTTTTCAAGTCTAATTTCTAGTGAAAGGAAGTTTTTCACCCCATTTTTACCTTGGAGGCTTACTAAAAATGGCATAAATAACAAGATGGGGGAGAGTTTTAGGTGGAGTCTCTTGCCACAATGGGAATCTGAGCTAATGCTAGGTAAAATCTCTTAACCTTAAGCTTTTTGTATGCTTTAAAATTTTTTGCTTTTAATGTATATTTTGGGATCTTTTTATCCATAAATCATGGTGTAATTTCCATTCTTGCATCTATTTAATTTCCATATATTATCTACATATAAGAAAAAAAACATGTAGATATCATATGGACATGCATGTCAACTTGTCTAATAAAATAGCAAAATCATGCTTTGTATATATTAATATGTGCCAAAAATAGCTTGTATCATTTCATTGTATATATAAAATATCATCATCAAGTTTTGGGGTAATAGAAATAGTGTTGTATTTGTGCATCACTAAAACCTAATTTTTATAAGAAAGCATGCTTATAATATGTATGTTAGTAAGAGCATGAGGATTAAATACCATGAATGCTCAATGAAAATATTTGAAAATTTGATGTTTATCATTTTTGCACACAAATGCACTTTTTGATCCACAAAAATAAGTGGGATATAAAAACAAAATGGTTTGTGTAAAAATACACCTTTTTTGATCCATGATAATATGTGGGTTTATACATCAAGTTGTTGAATGCTTTTTGCTTTTGAATCATGATAACATTTGATTTGTTGCATAAAGTTTTTTTATTTACTAAAATGCCATCTTACATTTACTTTATTGTCAAAAAGTGATGTTTGTCCTTAGTGGGCAAAAGTTAGGGTTTTGTTGAAAAGTAATAAAAATCTTAGGTTTGAAATAGACAGGGTGACCCTCTTTGACCGACTCTTTTTGTTTTAGCTACAGATATTCTCAGTAGGGGTTTGCGAAGAGCTTTTGAAGATGGTAAGATTTGTTATTATCACACTTCGAGGGGAGGTTCTCCGGTGACACATTTACTTTATGAGGATGATGCTATTAATTTTTTGAAAGGGTGAAAATCTTCGATTGATGCATTTTTTGATTTTTTTCAACGTTATTGTCGATGCACGAGACAACAACTTAATGTAGGTAAGAGCTCTTTTATAGTTCACTTTTCCATGGCTAGTTTTAGGGTGGAGTTGATTAAGCGAATCACAGGGTTTGCTAGGAAGGCCTCTCCTTTCATTTATCTTGGTACTCCTATTTCTATTGGTCATATCAGGGTGAGTCATTTTGATGAGTTGATAAATAAAATTGGTGGTAAGGTGGCAAGCTGGAAGGGTAGGTTGCTTTCCCAGGGTGCTCGTTTAATTTTAATAATGTCTTGACAAGTATGCCGATTTAATTATTGGCTTGTACGGTGGTGCCAGGGAAGGTTATTGATATGATAAATAATAATTTTAGTGATTTCTTTTGGGGGAAGGCGGAAGGTACGGCTAAAAGGAAGTGGGTGGCGTGGAGTCTGATTTGTAAGCCATTTGAAGAAGGAGGGTTAGGTATCAAAGATCTGAGGACTGTTATGCATAGCTTCCGGCTTCGGGGGCTCTGGAAGGTAGTTTGTGGTGATTCTATATGGACGAGGTTTATGGTTCACAAATATGGTGTGAATGGCTTTAATCTGGGTTATTTTCGGTTAGTTCAACTTCTAAGAGGTTTTGGAAACAAATTTCTGAATTGGTTCTAATTCTTGTGGAGAATTCGGCTTAGCTGGTTGGGGAAGGGAACATGGATTTTATTTTTGAAAATTAGAGTGGTACTGGCGTTTTGGTTGGTCATACGGAGGTTTAGGGTTTAGAGGGGGTAATGTTGAAGGATGCTTTGCAGGTGAATTTTAATTTTCCTGGTTTTTCTCTTAGCTTCCGGGAAGGTCTTGTTGATGCTTATGACTGTCAGAATATTGTGATTGATAAGTGTGACAGAAGAGTTTGGAAACATACTAACTCTGGTGTTTTTACTGCTAATCGGCTTATCAAGTTTTAAGAAGTAGCGGGGAGGAATAAGGTTTCTCAAAATGGGTTTGGGCAAATTTTGTGCCAATGAAAATCTCAATATGCTGTTGGAGGTTGCTTCATGGAGCGGTGGTGGTTGATTCGAGGGTTCAAATTATGGTATTGCCTTATCTTCGCGATGTGACTGTTGTAGAAATCTAGGTATAGAGAACCTAGAGCATTGTTTCTTCATAGTGATTTAGCTTGCCAGTTGTGGGATTTTTTTGCCTCTTTGTTTGGGGTGAATTGGCGTCGGGCGATTTCAATCCATGAGTTATTCATGTTATTTTTTACTATAGCTTCTAATCGTACGCAATTAGGGATGCATGCATCTTTACTGCCAATGGTGATTTGCTGGGAGATTTGGTTAGAACTTTGTCGGAGAAGATACCAAGATAGAAGTGTCTCTCATATTGCTATAAGATGGAAAGTTAGGTCTTGGTTGGTTGATATTAATAGTATTCTTCTGCCTAAGGTTTCTAGTGATGGTGCTTTGGATGGAGTGTTGGTGATGCTTCGTTGTCTAGTCCTTCAAAAGAAAGCCAAGGATTGTTTTAGTTCGATGGGTTCCTCCTCAAGTTGGGTGGTTTTGCTTGAATGTGGATGGTGCTCGTGATAGTGTAGGGAATTGTTCTGGGGTGGGGTGTGATTAGAGATCACCTTGGTGTGGTTAAGGGGGCATTTTATAGTTTTTATGGCTCTGGGACGATTAATTAGGCAGAAACTAGAGCTTTGTTGGATGGCCTCCGCTTGTGTGTGTGGTTGGGCTTCATGAGTATTTCGGTTCAATCAGATTCTGTCTTAGTTTGTGGATAATCGCTCTTCAGTTCCTTGGGTGCTGAGTAGATGGTGGGTGGAGTTGGATGCGGTTACTTCTAATTTGGAGATTAGTGTCTCTCATGTTTTTCATGAGGGGAATTCAGTTGCTGATTTTATGGCTTCTTTAGGATTAAGACTTAGGTCTTCGCGGCTGATGTTCTCTCATTTCCCATCCAAATTGGTTGGTTTGTCTCATATGGACCGTATGGGAGTTCCCTACATTAGATTTAGTTAACTTTATGTTGGTTTATGTTAGTACTTTTACAGAGGTTTTGGTTATTGTCCCCCTCTTTTTAATAAATTTTAAGGTGGGGGTAAATGATGAGCGCTCCTAGGGGTGCCAACCTAGTTGGGATTCTTAGTGAGGCGTACTGATCTCTCCTCTCCATTCCTTTTTTAAAAAAAAGAAAAAGCTTAATTTAGACACCAACCATGTCTCTCAAAACAAGTTCATAAAGTAAAGGAGTTTTATCTGTGTCAAATTACTCTTAGACTAGATATAAGGATGCTCTAAAATGCATATTAAGAGGTCCGATTAGCTGATCAGATCTTTCATCTCGAATTATCTCGATCTGGATGCAAGATTTCGATTAGAGATTCAATTTTAGGGTTTCAAGAATGAATATGAACACGAAGATCAAATGCTCAATCTCAACTTCTTTAGAATAGAATCTCAGTCTTTTCTCTTACATCACCTTTTTCAGACAACATAAAAATGAACCTCTGGTCCCTATTTATAAACAAAAACAATAGGATAACACTTCACGTGACTCCTCTCTTCCACGTGAACTTTGACGCGCTTTTAAGACGTTCTTATGCATTTTCTAGACAGTCCTCCATGCCACGTCATATTCACGTGCTTCCAGGATGTTCTTCGTTGCCATGTCACCATTACGCGTCTTCTGAGATGCTCCTCATAGTCGCACAATTAATATACATCCTTTCTATTATCTTCTAGATGCTTTATAACATCCTCCACAACAGAACACCTTGCATATCCTGGTTAAACTTTACCTATTCTTTCTTTTAAAAGATTATTTCATCTTTCTTCTAGGAAATACCTCCACATTTTGCCTCCTTTTCTTGATAAATTGAAAATAACCTTTTAAGATTTATCGAGAAAATCCACTTTATATTTTCTAAAAGAAAACAAATATTCCTTTTTTTTCTCTCTTTTTAAATTTTTTATAATATGTAAGATACAACCCTCCCCCAAAAATAATTAGTTTGGAAAACTAGCTTCGGATTTAAAAACTTACTCGAAAAGCCGCGATCGTTGCCCTAATCTTATTAATTTCAAATTTTCGTTCCGAGTTTCAAAATAGACCAAAGTCGATTCGTGAAACGGGATGACTACTTGAAAATTTTGACTATAAAAGGGCTAAATAGTTACTTAAGACCGTCATAAAGTGAAAAAAGGTGCCTCATCGTTCGGTGTCCTCCCTTCATGAAGATTTTGGTATCCCAACGTCCATCAAGATCAAATTTGGTAAAGAACTTGGGGAGTCTACCAAAGAGAATGAAATTTCTGCATCAGAGGGCTAGATCGAATGTGGCCTCCGGCTCCCCTTATCACCTCTTACACAGGCGACATTAGCATTTTACCAATGTTCTCCGGGTCAAATGAGTGGAAACTTCTATAGAATTTTTACTGCTATCGAAGAATTCAATCTTGTGAACCATGTGAACTTTTGGATCCAAGAAATTGACAAAGTATACTTGAAACGAAGCAACCCTGGGAATCAAGGTAAATTCTTCTACCTTGTTCAAAGAACCGATGAGAAGACTTAGATTGACGTTCTAGAGTCAGATACACTCTTGGAGAACCCTTGGACTGACTATCCTTTGAAGATTTCTGGTAACTGGGAATTTTGTGATTGTGAACATTTCAAAACCCTACCTCGTGTGCCTTGGCATTTTATCATCGAAGGTGAGTAATCGACTCAAACACCCTTTATCTGTCACTCTCTTCCTCATCTTTCTTGATCCCTTAAATGCACAATATCTGACATTCACTTGCCTCCACTTCTATTCAGGACATGAAGCAAAAACCTTGGCAAAGAAGAAGGCGAAAATAGAAGATTTTCTGAAGCTAAAAAGTTTACTCACTATGTAGCCAAGTCTATGCAAACTGTAAGTTCTTCCACTACCCATTCCTTCATTCCAACCTAAAAAATCATCAATCCTGAAGTGAATTCCTATGATTCCCGGAACAAAATTGTCCCAGAATAATCTCCTGCTTTTAGTAAGACTAAGAATTCGTCGGTCAAATCTGTCATGAGAGCTTTAGATGAGAGCTTCCAATATGCACATGAAGTCAATGTTACAAAGGGAACAACAAACCTTATGTTAGAAAAAATTCTTGATGTAACAAGTTATAATCTTAATCTGGATGAATTTCAACTTGATGAAACCAACTATTCTGTTCAAGATCCCAATGAAGAAGAAGATGTTTTAAACCCTTCTAACCCTCTGGATCTTGTTGTGAACCAGGAACAACAAAGGGTACTAGAAGAAGCCAGAAGAAAACATCTATCTCCCACAAACGAAAACTCCTTATCTATGAATCCTCTGAGGAAAATAATCTAGTAAGCCCTTCTAAAAAGAAACAATCATCCCTGCAGAAAAGCACCAACTTTTGCATTGGGAATTTATCTTTCCCTAATACTGCACCAACCTTCAAAGATCCTTCTCTATGCCAGCAAATATTTGAAAACTATTGGCTACTAGAAGATGAATATGAAGTGAAACATTGGAATGATACTAAAGTAATCAAAGAGGGCTCATTAACATGGTATAAGGTAAATGACTTCCTAAAAACTTCCCCCTTCTATTTATGCAGAATGAATTATAAAACTTTCCATGCCATCTTTAAAATTCTAAATAGTGTTGTTTTATTTTGTATATACACTATGTGAAGTTTGGATTGACTTGGAAGGAAATGTGGGAGAGGTATAACTTAAAAATAACTGAGTACATAGCTTTGGGGTCCAAATTTGATGTCCTGAAACAGAAATATAAGAAAAAAAAAAGAGTTGTTTTCTATGACTGGGGAGTTAGGGAATGCAAAGAGTTCTTTGGAAACAAATAAAAGAACTATTAGTGTTTTAAACAACACAATAGAAGCTTTAAACAATCAGCTACACTCTCTGTCAGAGAAGGTTTCAGTTCTTCAAGAAGAGAACCTGAAGATGGGTCTTAGTACGCAGGCTGCATTATTAGAGCAACATAAAAGGCTAAATCGACAATTTCAAGAGTTTTTGAACAAGGAAACAGGAAAAAAGATTCCAAAGACCCTAGCTATTGTTGTTGTCAGTCAGGTAAAATATCTGAGTTCGAAAACGTAGATGTTATATGTTGTATACCTAAAACCCAAATTAATTTGGTTGTCTTGTGTTTGCAGGGGTCAAACCCACTTTCAGTGTTTGTGGAAAAGATGATGGAGAAAGAAGCGAACGTGCTTCTAGCTAGCAGTGAAGGAAGAAAACTAGCATTGCCTCCAGTCAGTAAGGAAACAAAAGAAATTGATGTTGAAGAGGAGATCTCAAAGGTAGCTGACAAGACTTCTACTACAGAAGAATGAAAGGAATGCCTTTCCTGTTTAAACTTTATGTGTTTCATCACAACCTTTTTCCTTCTTTTTTTTTTGTTGTTTGGTTTGGATGAAAACACTCTTTCTTTTTTGATACTTTTGTGTTTCTGTTCTGATGAACAACTTGATAGTTTGTTTAATGTGCCAATATTTCTTTATGTCATGTGATGTTGATTTTATTATTGTATTTAGGTTTTGGGATTCAGCTAAAAACCTCGGCTTTTGTCTAGTTTTAAAGCATAAAAATCGTCAAGCCAGCTTGTCATTAGTGTAAGCTTAGAAACTCTAGCTTTTGTGGAACACAAGCATAAACCTGCTTTTGGGCAAAACACAAAACCTCCGTACTTTTGAGGTGTAAAGCCAGAAACCATGAGCTCTTGGGTTCAAGCTCTAAACCGGTCAATGTGTTTGGGGTGGACAACTGAAACAACCAATCATGCTAACTTTTGTGGAAAACTGAAAATCCACCAAGATGATGAGGCAATATCTTGGAAACCAGGCCTAGCTTTTGGGATATAGTTAGAAACCATTCTAAAGGTCTTATAAAAGTTCTTTGTATATTTGCTTTTCAATTTTCAAAGATTGATGTTTATTTAATCATATATTTCATGTATATGAGTATGATCATTGGTAGTACTTTTTGAGATTCATTACATTCCATGGGGAACTGATATCATTACCATCAACTATCATTAAGTAGAATGAACCATGCCCAGCAACTTTCTGGATGACATATAGACCTTCTACTATAGCTGTCAGCTTTCCTGCATTAACTTCTTTAGTGTTAGGAAATACCCTTCGTAGCACAAGATTATCAGGGAATAAATCTTTATGAATTACTCTTCTATTATATGACCGCTGCAACGTACAATGATAGTTCTCTAGCTGCAATAGAGTTGTTTTTCATCTATCATCTATATCATCCAAACTCATCTTGATACATGTCTCATTAATCGAGTGTGACCCTGATATTGTTCTTGTCATGGGGAGGAGCAGCTCAGTAGGGATTACTGCCTCTATGACATAACACAAAGCGAAAGGTGTCTCCATAGTAGACTTTCTTCTTGTCGTTCGATATGCCCATAACACCTCATGCAAAGTATCTGCCCATGTTCCCATTCTGTCATCCAGCTTTTTCTTTAGAGTATCCAAGATCATTTTATTTGATGCTTCTGCTTGCCCATTGCCTTGCGGGTAACATGGTGCAAAAAACCTTTGTGGTATGTAAATCTGAATATAAGTATCATAGCATATCTTGCTAAAAGATTCAAACTAATAAAGAACAGTAAATGGTTAGTTCATGATAAAATTAAAACCTTTGTTGAATCTTATATTGTGAACAAAACGCCTTTACTTTGCCTCCAGCAAACTGAGGATCATTATCAGTAACTATGGCTAAAGGAAACCTGTGGATTATTTAAAAAAATCTAAACAGTCATCTAGATGAAAAAGAAATATTTACTCAGATAAAGATGATATATCTAGGCATCTATCTAGAAAAAAGAGTATCTCAGATGTTATATCCAAACAACCTGCATATAATATGCTCCTATATGAATTTAATGACATCTTCCTCTCGAGTTGTCACTAAGGCTACAGCTTCAATCCACTTGGTAAAGTAATCGGTTCCAACAAGCAAATACTGTCGTCCTCCAGAAGCCTTATAACCATTGTAAATTTTAAATTCTCTTATGAATATTTTTTAACAGCAAAACTAAACTATTAGTAGAACACCTAAGAATATCTTAACAAAAGGACTAACAATGTCTAATCCCCATTGGGCAAATGGCCAAGAACTTAGGACATTTTGCAATTCAAGTGTCGGTGCATGTATTTGTTTAGCATGTCTAAAAAAATGTGTAGCTGAACTATTTAGCAAAAATATTAAAAGGAATAAAAGGAAAACAAGGAAGAAGAAGCAAACTTGCTCGGTAGTTGTTACTCACCTCTGATATAGATCACAAGCTTGAATAATCTTGTCCGAAAAAGATTGCATGAATGGCCAAAAGTACCCTTGGTTCTTTGCTTTCTGAGCTAGTGTTCGCCGCGCAAAATGATTTCCACACTCTCCCTTTTGAATTTTATTTAATAAAAGAATCCCTTGTTCTTCTGTTATGCACTTCAACAGTGGCCCTAAGTATGTTTTTTTTGTAGAGATCCTCACCAAGAATAACGTACCTCAGTGACTCTAGTTTTATCTTATGAGCCTCCTGCTTACTATCAGGTAGAATTCCATCTCTCAGGTCGATAAAGATCAGATAAATCCAAGCAGAGGTAGCATTTTCCCAAATGGTAGAAATAGGTAACCCTTGACTAAGCGTTGATTCAGTCGTTGTTCCAACTGTGAACTTTCTTTCTGATGCTTTTGGTAACATAGAAGCTACATAAGCCAAAGCATCAGCGTGGCGATTCTGATTTCTTGATATCCACTGGATGGTTATACTTTCAAAATCCTGTATGAGCTCATTTACCTTATTAAGATATTGCATCATTCTAGAATCTCTTGCTTCAAACGTTCCATCAATCTGCTTTGCAAGCAACTGTGAATCACTGAATACTGTAAAAGTATTCAAGCTCAATTCCTTAGCTTTTCTAAGTCAATGAAGTAAAGCTTCATATTTAGCTTCCTTATTAGAGACATCAAATAGAAGCCGCATTAAATACTCTAACCGGTCATTTTCTGACGTAACAACAACTATGCCAATACCAGCTCCATAATCATTTACCGATCCATTAACAAAAAATTGCCATCCTTGCTGTGTTATCTAAGCAGAATCATCCATTTAATCTCCAGAAGCATGTTGATCATCTAAACTAGAGTTTAGACTTCCAGAGTTTTCTAGCTCCAAGCTTGTAATAGGAAAATCAGCTAGAAATTCAGCAAGTACTTGACCTTTAACTACTGTCCGAGGCTGAAACTGTATATCAAACTGAGCAAGCTGGACCGCCCATTTAGCCACTCGTCCCATCATCTGGTATCTAGATTAAACCATCTTCAAAGGAAATTCTGTAATTACCTTTATTATGTGTGCCTCAAAGTAAGGCCTTAACTTTTGGGAAGCGAAAACAACTGCAAAGATAAGTCGCTCCATTAATGAGTACTTTACCTTAGATGGATTTAAAGATTTGCTAATGAAATAGATTGGTTTCTCAACTTTCTTCTTCTCTCGTACCAAATCAGCACCAATGGAATGATCTGTTGCAGAAATATACAACCCTAAAATCTCTCCTTCTTCAGGGATTGAAAGTATCGGAGCTTTTCCCAAATAAGGTTTAATCTGGTCTAAAGTATCTTGACACGCATCCGTCCACTCAAAATTCACATATTTTCGGAATAGATTAAAAAATGGTTGGCATCTGTTAGATGATCTGGATATAAACCGGCTCAAAGCAGCTAACCTTCCTGTTAATATCTGAATATCCTTCTTATTTTTTAGAGCAGGCATATCAAGCAGAGCCCGAAATTGATCTGGATTAACTTATATACCTCTTTTAGTAACTAGTTACCCCAGAAATTTACCTGACCGTACTCTAAAAGCACATTTGGCAGGATTTATCCGCATATTAAATGCTCATATTCTATCAAATGTTACTTTTAAATCGCTAAAATGTGTCTCTCTTCTCTTGCTCTTGACTAGCATATCGTCAACATGCACCTGTATCGTGTCACTGATTATATATTTAAACATACCATTGACCAAACATTGATAAGTAGCACCTGCATTCTTAAGGCCAAATGGCATTACTCGTAACAGTATAATCCTCGATCAGTGATGAAAGCAGTTTTCTCTTCATCATCTGGATTCATCGGTATTTGATTGTAGCCTTAATATCCATCCATAAATGATAGCAACTCATGGCCGGACGTTGCTTCTACCATCCTGTCAATGTTAAGGAGCGGATAACTATCCTTAGAGCAAGCATAATTAAGGTCTGTGAAATCTATACATACCCTTATTTTGCCATTTTTCTTTGGTACAGCTATGATGTTTGCTATCCATTCAGGATATTAGACTTCTCGAATAAAATTTGCCGCCAACAGTTTATCTATTTCCTCGTTAACAGCTGCGCAGTATTTTAGTGATAGACATCTTGGCTTCTGCTTCATTGGCTTCTGATCCTCCTTAACGTGTAAGATATGACATGCTACTGAAGAAGAAATCCCTGGCATATCAGTCATTTTCCATGCAAATAGATCTTTATTTTCAACAAAAAGAGCTAGCAATTCTTCTCGCTGAGCTTCATCTAATTTTTTGTCAATAAATGTACATTTGTTTGTAGCATCAGAGCTGATATCCACTTCTTCTAACAACTCGACTGTAGCCGAAACTGGGCCATCTTTTTCATCTTCAAGCTTTGGGAAGAAAGCAAGCAAATCTGGTACTGAGCCACTATGTGGCACCTTATTATCTTTCTGTAATTGCTATTTTGTTTTTTCCTGATGAGGTTCAACGTCAGTACTATGACAGGCATGTGTTGCATGTCTATCCCCCTTTATCTCCACTATACTGGTTGAAGTTTGGAATTTTACTTTCTGGTGGAAGGAAGATGGTACTGCTTTCATCATATGCATCAAATTCCTTCCTAAGATCACATTATATAGAGAAGGATTACTTACTACCAGAAATTTTACAGTAAGTAATATTGGCCCTGCAAGTACTGGTAACTCAATTTCTCCTTCCGGATAGACATATACTACATCGAACCCAATTAAAGGGAATCGAGAAGGCTGAAGGTCTTCTTTCTTGATTAACATTTTCTCTGATGTACTCCAAAAAAGTATCTCAGTAGAACTTTCAGAATCTACCAGAATTTTATGCATCTCCCAATTGTCAATGGATAATGTGATTATTAATGGATTACAATGCATTATTCCCTAATCAACTATATCATCATTAGTAAAAACTATAGAAGAAGAAGAATCGATTATCCTCTTTGAGTTCTTCTGAGAAGGCTGAGACTAAGGCTACTATTACATCGAAACCTTAAACCAGGTTCAAATGCACGGCCCTGCACTTTATTCCTCTATCTGGCAATTCCAACGGGATGACTTGAGACCAGCTTGTGGAAACAAGATAACATTTACCACTCCTCTACGCTCCTGCATTGCCTGATGTTCCTGTTCTTGATGCACCACAATGGTCGTAGGACTTTTTTTTAATCAAGGACATACTCCTGTAATCTCCCATCACGAATCATTTTCCGAATGAAACTTATCAACGTGCAACAATTGACTGTTAAATGATCGTGTCCTTTATGATATGCACAATACTCTCCATTTTTTGCATTGGAGTTGGACGTTCCTAACCTTCTTGGCCATTCAAAGTAACTTTTGTCTTCAATTTTTTCAAAGATTCGATCTATTGTAGTGTTAAGAAGAATGTGTCGTTTTATTGAATCATTCCATGTTCTAGCTCGATTTTCTCTTACCTATCTCCAATCTTTGATCTTAGCATCAGAACATCTTCTTTTATTAAAATAGTTACTCTGATTCACTTCATTCTCGCTGAATCTTTTATTTTCTTCTCTCGACACTTCATATACATTTGTTCGGCCAGTAGATCGGATTGAATATTCACCTTCCAATTTTGCATACTTCTCCGCTTTGGATATCAGCTCTTGCATTATTCCTGGTAGATCAACAATCAACGTCTCATGGAATCTTGTTTCTGGAATCAAAGCGTTTTTACAAGCGATTCTGACTGTTCATTCATCAACAGTCTTGATTGACTGTGCGACAGATTAGAATCTTTTTGTGAAGTCTCGTAAGGATTCACCGTGTCATTGTCGTATATTGAATAGTGAATCAATATCAGGCTTTTCTTCCTTATTGCAAATGTACTGCATGACAAATGCTTTGCGAATATCGGCAAATTTCGCAAGAGAATTAGCAGGAAGCCTCAAGAACCATAACAAAGCTTCTCTTGTAAGACTTAAAGGGAAGAACTTACATAGGAGTGCTTCATTTGTCTCCCACATTTACATCAACTGTTTGTAATGATGAATATGCTCAAACGAATCTGAAGTTCCATCGAACATTACGAACTTTAGAACCTGAAATTTTTTCGGAATCTCAACATCGTGAACTGCTTTATCTATCAGATCTAACTCTTCGCCAAAGTTGAGAATAGAATTTTTTGGACAACTTTGTGCTTTTGTTAGAATCTAAATCAAATAATCTTTCCCTTACCGAATGATGTTTTCCAATTCAGTTCTCAATTGATGAACATCATCCGCATCATTCATTAGATCTACTAGATCTTTACTCTGATTTTCATCCTGTCGCACATTATCTTGTTCACTCTGATTAGGAACATCATCTATAGTGCAGCTCTTTTCCTTCAGCTGTTTAAAAATTTCCATCATGTCAATATGATCTTCTTGAATTTTCTGAACTACTAGCAGCAACTTAGTCAGAACTGAAACATCCGTCGGAACTTCTTAAATAGGAATGTTGTCTGCTGGAACATCTCCTGCTGGCTATTGATCCTCTTGTTCTACCGAAGGTTGCATAAACTTCTGTTTCTGAAATACGAGATGAATCCTTCCTAGTCGAGGATCTTCGAGGCGGCATTTTTTAGATCAAAAAGCTTTAAAAAATGTTCAAATTTTCTCGATCAAACAATGATTTCGTGAAATTCGAATCCACAGACGGCGCCAAAAATAAGATGTTCGATTATCTGATCAGATCTTTCATCTCAAATTATCTCGATATGGATGCAAGATTTCGATTAGAGATTCAATTTTAGGGTTTTAAGAACGAACATGAACACGAAAATCAAATGCTCAATCTCAACTTCTTTAGAATAGAATCTAAGTCTTTTCTCTTACATCACCTTTTTTAGAGTATATAAAAATGAATCTCTGATCCCAATTTATAGACAAAAACACTAGGATAACACTTCACGTGACTCCTATCTTCCACGTCAGTTTTGACGTACTTTTAAGACGCTCCTATGCGTTTTCTGGACGCTCCTCCATACCACATCATCTTTACATACTTCTAGGATGTTCCTCGTTGCCACGTCACCATTATGCATCTTCTGAGATGCTCCTCATAGTCGCGCAATTAATATGCATCCTTTCTATTATCCTCTAGATGCTTTATAACGTCCTGCACAACAGAACACCTTCACATATTGAGAGGTCCGATCACATTAACTTGAACTCTCATTTTAATCTTCAAGATTTGAGAGATGATCTAGAGAGAAAAATAGAGAAGGATATTCTAAAACGAGAAAATAGAGAGATAAAGTAAAATGCACAGGAGGTTTTATGTGGTTCGGCTCTAATGGCCTACATCCAAGGACTAAATAAGTATCCCTCTTTTCTATTTCTCTTCCAGATACAAGTTAGTTACATTTTATGGGTTTGGTCCTCTATCTATAGACCTTCAAACCCTTTTAGAAGACCTTGCCAACTATAGGCCAGCTGTCATCTATAATGATGATGACATCTGTTATCTAATTGTCTTTACATGCACTTACATAAATGCTTATATTACACTGTTATATTACAAATATGACATCGAACTTCTTCTTGTATGTTTTTCTTCTTCGAGATGACTGATATTATCTGCTTCATCCTTCGTCCTTCTTCATTCATCTTTCTTCGAGAAGACAGTTGAACATTTCTTCTTATTTCTATTCATCTTTCTTCTAGATGATAGTTGAACTTTTCAACCTCCTACATTTTGCCCCTTTCTCTTGGTGAACTGAACTTGTTAAATGTTCGCTAAGAAAAACCTCAATTGGCCTTATTTGGATTTGCGATGTAGCAATGTAGTTAACTTCTCGTTCACCGTAAAGAAGTTAGCATCTGGATACCTACTCATAAATAGAATTCCACTTTCAAGTGCATAGTTATTTCTACCCCAGATTTGCTTTCAAATCTCTTCTAGCCTAAAATCCTTTTCTCTAATCATGACAAACAGCTGTCCCAGTGAATTTATGTATTTATGGGGACACATGATTGAGTTAGATGATTGTACTATTTGTGGTTGTGGAGATGGATCTTTTGGATTGAATTCTAGAAAAAATTTGGTGTGAGTAAAATTTATTATTGTTTGAGCGGACATGGCAATTTGGGGTACTGAGTATGTCTCCTAGAATAAGGGATGGGATATGTTCCTAAATCAATTAGAGCATGATCACCTAAAAGTGGTGCTTCTGGATAATGGGATATGTTCCTATTTTTACCTGTGTATGGACTTCGTCGCTCTCAACGATCAAAGAAGGGATAAGTTCACGAACAATAAAATTGAACAAGAGCTATATAATCGAATTTGTTGTGGTGGCTAGATTTATATTCTGAGCTCCATTCCTTTTATTGAAATCTCATTTGTTTGGTGTGGTTATATTCTTATGACTTGAAGGTACGTAGTAAGCTTTTTCTTTATCAGTTACAACTAGTTTGATAGTATATTGGTTCATTTTTCATTATTTGATCAATGTATACCTTTGCTTTAACTTAAGGTCTCGGTGAACTTGTTTGGAGATTTGACTCCCGTTGTTAAATATTTCAGGTGGTAGGGACCAAGCGGCTTAACACGCTTGACAATTATCTTCTAGTGGGAACCTACTGCATTGTGTATTGGGTGGACCACTTTCCCTATCTGTTTTAAATTTTAAGTTTTGGTTTAAAGCACTTATTATTGTACATACGTTTAATATGAGAGACAGTTGGGAAATCTATTTGTGGGTTTTATGTTGGCTTCAATTATTTTTACCTTGCAGCCAAATATGAGGCTTAAGTACAGATTTTTAACTCAATTGAGATTTTCTTTCATATTTTTTTGGTTTTAAGTATTATCCTTTATTTATTGTATATAATTCATTTCCTGCAATGGTACAACTGTGGGTTCAGGTGGAGATACGTTCTCCACAAACCTGTTAAGTGGAGATAGGTTCTCTACAAATTTTACAAGTGGAGATACATTCTCTACAGTAATCATAAGTGGAGATATGTTCTCTACTGGTGTTATAGGCTGGGATTTGTTCCCTAAAAAAAATATAACGACCACTTTTTGCATAAGTACCGGCTAGACTTGTGTGAAAATTAGGGTTGTTACAATGTATTGATGCTGTATCAATATTCATAGTGAGCTGACTTTGTGATTTTGCCCCACTTTACTGTTGTAGATCATCATCTTTCTTCTAGATGCATCATTGTACACAGATACTTAGCTGTAGCATTTTATGCAGACTCTTTTCTTCAAAATCTTACTCTACTGTCTGCAGTTATCCTTTGGTGTGCTGGATGTCTCTATTAGTTTAGTTAAACTTCTTGGTGAGATGTTTTCAAGTTCTGTTATCTTCTACATACCTGCTGAATCATGCATCCAGGTGGTTGTGAAATTTTTAAACTACATTTGTGCATCTATCTATACTTCTTCAATTGCCTCTGTGTTGCTGGCTGGATAGTCAGAATCTGTCATCGGGATAACTTCTTCCTTTGCCTCAAATTTATCCTCCAAAGCTCTTCAAATAGTTAGACGGTCTTAACGTTTGTATCCGATCCATTTCCTCTATTGCATCGTCTATTGTCTTCTAATTTAATGCTTTTGAACCTTTTCTATTAACTGGAGAACATGTGCCCCTAGTGTTCCATCATCTGTATTTCTTTTTTACACTTAAAATGTTGCACAACTTCTTCTTCGTACTAGAATTCAAAAGTTTTTCGTATATGTAATCACTCCAGCATGTGCCATATTTACCTTCCATATATGTCCCTGGGTTGTACCATCTTTAAGCTATTAACCTTTCTTCTACTTTTAGTCATTGTTATGCCCTATCGCTTTTCATCTTTCTGCAGGATGATATATTTTTCATTCATCTCATTCATCTCGTTACCAGTACCATTAATTTTCTCATAACCCACTCTTGAATATTTTCACAACACCCATTTGTATACCCAAAAGATTCACTCATAAACATCCCTAGATTAACTTGCAAAATTTGTCCAACACACAAGACCTACAAAAATAGGAAACAAAGATATTGCAAACATGATAATTCCTTGTTAATTCTTTTATTTCTAATTTCCAATCACCACAATATATGTTTTCCAGTTCTTCTACAAACTTATTATAGAAATAACATGATATTAAGAGTAAGATATTTTAAATGATAAGAAAAATTTAATTATAATAGTGGTCCTATAGATATAAAGTGTTAATAAATGTAACTTATAAACCTGCAAAAGCCAATTTTCTTTTGAACTGTTGTTATATGTGGACAAGTGGTATTATTTATCATCAAGTGACTTTCTGTAAGTTACTTATTTCTTAGTAGGATTTGTGTGTAAATAAGTAATAACAAATATTTATACACAACATAATAAGTAATTTAAAGATATAAAAGAGACAACATATCTCAAAATGACTATAAATGGTCTTTTAGTTCATTACACATAAAAACAACAAAAAGTAAATGAAAATTATTATGTCTTAATGACAGAATGAACAGTTTAAGTATTAAGATAAGATAAAAGAAAGTATTACAATGGTAAAATTAATTGAAAGAAGGACTTGTAGACTTGGAAACATCATCATTTGTCAACTCCAAGAAATTTCTTCACCAATGCTCCTTGTTTTTATAATAAAACGAGGAAGAAAGTTATCAAGGAGAAAAAATGAATGTCCCAAGCTGCAATAAATCTGCATAATTACAAAATTTTACTCGAACCAGATGAATAAACGGTTCCAAAGTAAGAAAAAGATATAAAGGAAAATAATAAGGATTCAAAACTATAATTAAAACAATGAAGTCCTTTACAAAATAAAATTAGTTGCAAAGGATCTTATAAAATATAAAATATAAAACAATAATCATAAACAACTTGAATTGTTATACTGAAAACTCAGATCTATGTTTCACACCTTGGCCAATAAGGAACATATACAGTTCTTCATTGTACTTTAATATAACTTGGATCGAAATGAAGTTTTCAATATGTCGAATTGTACCAACATACCGATTAAACACTGAAAATTGGCTTTAGTTTTATCTTACCAAAGAAGTGTTGGAAAAATTCAGTTTTGACAATTCTAACCAGCAATGTTTATGCATATTTTTGAGTGGGACCCACATCTGATTTTTGAAAACAAGTCATTGGGTTGCGTTCCTCTCGTCGAGGAGTTTTTCGTAGAATGTTTATTTGCTCAAAACCGATTTCGGATGAATGAGAAATTGAATCTTTTATAACCTTGTTGGAAATGGGACAAATCTTGTGAGAAAAGAATAGTCCCACATTGGAAAAGTGTGAAAACCTTAAGAGCCTCTTATATGCTTTGGTTGGCCTTTGGGTTTGGGCCNGTTAGAGATTTTTGTTGTACTCTTATCACCTTAGTAATTTTTAATTAGGTGATAGTGTGATCCTTAACCATAGTCACATTGACTTACAGTTAAATTCATTAACCGTAGGGCGAATTTAGACTTTCAATAGTTCCGTACTGTTATATTAGTACTGTGTTTATATCAGTATTATATACTGATTAGTTTTTAATACTCTGGTATTACAGTATACTTACTGTTTAACAAGAAGCATCATAATAATATTAGAACATAAACTTATAAAATTGGAAAGCCTCTAAACCTAGCAAAACAGGTACACCACTTGAACAGATTAAGAAATCAGTTTTCAACTAATTCATTTAGGATTCATCTTTCCTAGAAACAATAATTTGTTCTAACTATAATAGTTAATAAAACAATTACCGATTAGGTAACTATATGATCATTCCCATAGAAAGTGGTTACAACAAGAACAATATGTCATCTTCAAATGTGAGGTAACAACTTACACATGTCATAGAATAAAAAGATGAGAGAACCCAGCACCAAGCCTTCATGTACCAATTGAACAAGCAAGTGGCGAATAAAAATATACAAGTGTATAACTACATATTTGTAATGATCAAGTGTATACTGATATTGTTTAATTTGGTTATATTATAAACAACTTAAGAGATATTAAAAGAAACCATTCACAGATTGACAATGAAACTTGTAGCTGTATATAGATTTCTATAATATATAGTTCACAGAGTAACCTATTAACATGGTGTTTATTTTCAAAATGAGGGATATGCCTTTCTATTAATAGTTTCTCCAAGGTACATGGGACTATTATGTAATAGCAATATCTAACTCTACAACGATCATCAATATATTGCATAAGGCTTATATGTTTAGTTTGAATAATTGCAAGGACAAAGTTTATAGTTAAGAATCTAGATAACAAAGTTCAGATTAAAGAATCTAGACAACAAAGTAAAAATTTAACTACTTACAACGTACAAATAGAACAGTAACAAACTAATAGCAAATTATTGTCATCTCAATGTCTAAGGTTGCAATTCTAAAGACTACGAAATTAATAGCAGATTTTTGACATCTCAATATCTAAGGTTTGTAATGCCAAAAGATCACACAAATGTGTTTGTAGCTTCTGAATTGATTTCTATTGGCTGATTGTACTAACCTTAGTGACTGATAAGAGTTTAATATAAAATCATGTTGCTACAATATGGTTAGTCTAGTAATACATATCAATGTAAAAATTTATGCTATGAAAAGTTGATTTGTCAAAATAAAGAGTTACACTGGTTGAACAATCCCAATATCCTCAAAAGTCAATTTTAAGCGTATAAAGAGTTGCAAATTAAATATAAGGGTTGAAGTAGCAAATAAATAAAATAACGAGGATTACATATACAAATCAACTCGATTGAAGATATAACAGAAGAATGCTAAAATAGTCCGATCTTGATTGACAAAAAATTTTATCTTATGTATAATTTGAACTCGAAAAAATAACAATTGGAAGTAGTATTTTTCTATACCAAATTTCTCCTCAATGTACAACGTTAAAGTTAATACAAAAAAAATGTAAAACTTTTTGTTGTAACAAATTCTAAAGTGTTATTCTATAACACCCTGTTAATTTAAATTACTAATGTTTAGGGGAAGCTACTTTTGTTAAGGGCACCCTATTAGAGTTTTAGTAGGTTTGGGTTTATATTATTTATAAATATAGACTAACCCAATTAAACCCCTTTGAATTCCATCGATTTTTAGAGAGGAAGTGAGAGAGAAGGTGAATCGGCTAGGGCAAGAGAGAGAGAGAGAACTTCTTGAAGGAAAACCCAGGGTTTGAGAAGGAGAGTTTGCAGTGATCGCGTTCGTAAGGGATAGCGCAGAGATTCTTCTTCTTCTTCTTCTTCCTTGGGATTCAACTTCTTTGGTGATTTGAGGCAAGTAGTAACTTGCTCTTTTGGTGTAGACTTAGGTTTTCTATGATGTTGGTATGCTTTCTTAATGATTGAATGCATGAAAACCTAGTTTATATGTTGTTTATATGTTAACTACATGAATGAATGCAAGTAATCAATGATCGTATGATGTATGCATGTTTCTAATGGTTAGAATGTATGGAATCTATGAATATTTGATAGATATATGATTCCCTAAGATTGTAGGTGAGAAAAACCATGTTTCCTCGAAGTTTTGTTGAAGAACAAAACCCAAAATCGCGATAAAACCCAGAGGGTATCGATACCCTCCATATGGGTATCGATACCCATATAGAGGGATATGGGTATCGATACCAGCTCATCCCCGAGCAATGGATGGGGCTAGTATTGATACCCCCTCTGGAGGGTATCGATACTGCCTATGTCTGATGCATAATGTGCAGTGGGTATCGATACCCACTGAGGGAGTATCGATACCTACTGACTTTTTTACCCTAAAAGTGTTTTTGGGAGTCTCTTTTGTGTAGTTAGTTCATGTATGAAGGATATCATGATTATATGCATGCATGCGATTAAAGAATCTGTATTTATGAGTTGAATGCATATATAACTTCTTGTGAGCTACTTCCATGATGATAAACACACATAAGGACACAAATATCATGTATGTAACCTCTATAAGCTTGATGTGTGCTTAAATAACTTGTTTGGCTTGTGTGCAAACATAGTCTATGTCCTGTATAGGCCTGGTCGACGTACTCTCCAAGCGAGGTCTACGGAATCACCGAGTGGGGTCTACAGAACTACTTGACACGTAAGTAACACCGACAGAGTTACCAGTGTCTGGGGGATGAATTTTGAGGTAGTTCATCGAATTCACATGGCGCACGGCCAGTGTCTCAATTGAACTACAGGGATGGGTGAAACATGGGTAGTACCTAGGTACACCTAGCTACACCACATGTTACGAGAACCAAATCTTAAGCAAAGATCATAAAACAAAACAGTTGTTATCATGTGTATCTCTTTACCATGTTTTAATCGTTTATTAACATACCATATACAATATTGTTAGTGCACTCTTGTAAATCTCATGGTTCTCCTGAATCTAAGCCAAGGGAACTAGTGAACTTGCTGGCTAGGTTTTGACCTAGCACCATTAATCTTTTCAGGTCCAGGTTATCAGGCGA
>MVGT01000542.1:156464-186841 GCA_002174775.1 Macleaya cordata | reverse complement strand
CCCCCCAGAATAATTGGCCAATCGGACTTACCCCCCTCAAAGATCAGATATTGAACTTACCCCCTCAAACTAACGGTTTCCGTGATTCTGCCGTTAGAAGGCACACGTGCGTCTCGCACACTCCATTTTTTAGGGGGGTAAGTCTGATTAGCCAATTATTCTGGGGGGGTAAACTAAATTATCCCAAAAAAAAATGGTGCAGAGTAGAAATTAACCCTGAGAGAGATACCAAAATGGAGAGATGGGTGATGGTGGGGAGGAATCACCATTATTTGTCGAACTTGGGTTTTTAGTGATGGAAATAGTTCAAATTCTCTTCAAATCTCACCTTAGTGGTGAGATTTGAAGTATCGGATTAGGATACTTCATTCACCTCGAAGTATTAGAGAACTTTCCAAGAAGCTATGGGGACGCAGCTTGATTTTAGCATGGCTTTTCATCCTCAAATGGATGGGCAGACGGAGGGAGTTAACCAAGTGTTGGAAGATATGCTCCGTTGTATAGTCCTAAACTTCAAGGGTAATTGGAAAGATTCATTACCACTTGTTGAGTTTGCTTACAACAATAGTTACCAAACCAGTATAGGGATAGCACCGTTTGAAGCGTTGTATGGCAGACCTTGTAGATCTCCAGTATGTTGGGCGGAAGTCGGAGAGTCGAAACTTCCAAGATCGAAAACTGTACAACAGACTAAAGAGAAGATAACTCTAATCAGAGAGCGTACACGAGTAGCTCAGAGTCGTCAGAAAAGTTACGTCGATCAGAGGCGTAGGGAACTCGAGTTTGAGGTAGGTGATTAAGTGCTACTGAAGGTATAACCGATGAAGGGTGTTCTTCGTTTCGGTAAGAAAGGGAAGTTAATGCCATGTTTCGTTGGACCTTTTCCTATCCTGAAAGAGTAGGGAAAGTGGCTTACCGATTAGCTTTACCAGACCAGTTAAAGAGATTGATCATCTTGGAGAAATGAAACTTAAAGCTCTATGCAATCTTTGTCCTGCAAATTATGAACTGCATTCTAAAGGCGGTACCGGTAGCCTATTGAGGCACCTTAAGACTTGTCTTCCCAAACACTAAAACTCCAATGACCCAAAACAAACTCAAATTAATATAGGATCCAGTGGGATGGGAACTTTTACATATCTAACCAACCTCTAATACAAAGACTCAGTTTGATTCAGTTCAATCCCAAACGAATGAAGTAAAGAAAGAGGAACCTACTATACCCAATGGTAGTGCTCCAATATGTAAATACCTATCTCAATCGCCCGAACCTATGTGTAGCATTAATGATGTATTTGGTGATAGGCATTGTGGGTTTCGAGTTGTTGCAATGCAATTGGGTCTAGATGAGTATTTTGGATGGAGGGATGTAAGATATACACTACTTTTTGAGGTCATTAACAATACAGACTTCTACACAAAGATGTTTGGGCCTGAGGTGATTGAGAATTTGAAAACAAGGTTTGATTTCTCCAATGGCGAGATTATAGAAAGAAATTGGATGCGGATGCCGGAAGCGGGATTCGTTATAGCTGAGGCATATGTAACAATAGTTGTTCTCATTTCTGCGGACATGGATTTTACATTTGTGCCTAGTTGGTATTCCCCATCCCTAGCTACGGCTCACCGAATGATAGTTATATTATTCGTTTACGATAATCATTTTGTGCGCTTGACATTAAGTTCGGGTGCACCAATTCCGCCACAACCACCATTTAGTTTTGGGTTAATTTAATTTACCCCCCAGAATAATTGGCCAATCGGACTTACCCCCCTCAAAGATCAGATATTGAACTTACCCCCTCAAACTAACGGTTTCCGTGATTCTGCCGTTAGAAGGCACACGTGCGTCTCGCACGCTCCATTTTTTAGGGGGGTAAGTCNATTCCGCATATTAAGAATCGAATAAGTCAATACTCTTGTTAGAGATTTTTGTTGTACTCTTATCACCTTAGTAATTTTTAATTAGGTGATAGTGTGATCTTTAACCATAGTCACATTGACTTACAGTTAAATTCATTAACCGTAGGGCGAATTTAGATTTTCAGCAGTCACTGAAGCATCTAAGGCAAGGTTGATCCCGTTTTCAGAGTGAATCAAAGTTTTTTGTGAAATCATGAATTATAAGGAGCCCAGCCCCGAAGTATTCACTATAGATAATTGATAGTGTTGACCATAGGAATATCCTTTTGATGTAAGTAACACTACATTGACACATGTAACTAGGTTGATAGATCATATATATGAATATGAGTTTTGTTTTATTTTTTATGTAAGTGACAACACATTGACACATGTAACTAGTTTGACAGATCAATATATATATATATATATATGTGAGTTTTGTTCTTTATGTTTTTCTGTCAAATTTAAACATTACTGCTATCCCCAGAAAGCCAACTAATCAGTTGAAAAACGACAAGAACCATTCAAAAATGGTAATTAAATCGATAGATTATCCTCAAAACATTCTAATAAATTTGACAGGTTACTTTCAAATTTAAAAATTGCTACTGATTCCCACAAAACCAACTAATCAGTTGAAATACGACAGAAATCAGTCGAAAAAATAAACAAAAATAGATAGATTGTCATCAATTTTTTTTTTTATAAATTTGACAAGTTGCTTTCAAATTTAAAAATGGCTACTAATCCCCACAAAACCAACTAATTAGTTGAAAAACGACAGAAATCAGTCGAAAAAATAAACTACAATCGATAAACTGCCATCAAAAAATTTCAAAAATTTGACAGGTTGCTGTCAAATTTAAACCTGTCAAATTTAAAAATGGCTACTGATCCCCACAAAACCAATTAATCAGTTGAAAACCGATAAGAATCAGTCGAAAAATGGTAACCAAATCGAAAGATTATCATAAAAAAAATTTAATTAATTTGACATGTTTCTGTCCAATTTAAAAATGGCTACTAATCTCCACAAAGCCAACTAATCAGTTGAAAAATGATAGAAAACAGTCGAAAAAATAAATAAAAATCGATAGATTATTTTCGAATAGTTATAAAAAAATCGTCAGGTTCCTGTTAAATTTAAAAATGGCTACTAATCCCCACAAAACCAACTAATCAGTTGAAAAACGATAGGAATCAGTCGAAAAAATAAACGAAATTGATAAATTGTTGTCAAATAAGTGCAATAAAATATACAGGTTGCTGTTAAATCTTTAAAATTGTTACTGATCCTCACATAGCCAACCCAATCAGCTGAAAAATGACATTTTTAAGAGTCAAAACAAAGTTCCACCAGAACTATAACATTCATAAGATTTAAAATTTGATTAAAAATTTAAATTCCAAACCATTCAATTCTAATCTAAGTTCAATTTTAAACCAAGTTCACTTCTAAACCACATTCAAATTTAACAAGCAAAACATATTTATAAAATATTATTTATCTCCCACGAGAAGAAGCTCTTCCTCTTAGATTCGACTTTCCCCTACGATTCTTCGCTCCCTTCCCGTGAGAAGCCCTTACTCTAGTTGGTTGTTCACTCTCCCCATCACTAGCACGCTCATATTCTTCCTCATTCTCCTCGTACTCGAGTATATCATGCTCAGCAAGGGTACTATCCACCATAAGCAGTGTTTTTTCTTTTGTGTTGGGGTCAACACTTCATCAGGTTGTCCACAACTCTGGGTGTAATTGCTCAATCTGAGAAGACGACTTTTCCACAAAATAATAAAAAATATCAAAATCGACGAGTTAAAAGTAAGATGGAGACTGTGTAAAGCAAAATGAGAACTTACCACTATAGACATCGGTGCTTCAATAGGTGCATGACTAATGATGGATACCCTACGAGTAGGATTATGGTGCCACACGCATACAGATTGTCGATATTTAGGTTTAAAGGCCATAGTTGTTGATTTTGTCTTCTCAATTGAGATGGAGCATTTCGGGCTAGGTATTATCTGAACCCTTCCAAACTGTCTCAAAACTCTATCCAGATAATAGACTTGTTCCACATCAAAGCAAATTAGAAAGCCTGAAAAATACGCAGCTTCCTGAAAGATATAATGCTCTCGTTGTTCCTTGTATGGATCCAGACAACCTACAAAGTTATGAATCTAATAGATTAACTTTAAAATAGTATAGTGATTGCGTACTTAATAAATGATTAGTTAGCAGTACTTACGTCTAACATTTTCAAGTCTTCAATGCGTACTCTGTCCGAACTCATTCTCCAGCTTCCACTTGTGCAATGTTGGCCCATGATTATGGATTCTAATGATCCTATGAGGCGCCTGAAAAAAGAAAAACAATTTGTATGAGATAATTTGTTATAGCTAACCATTTCGAAACAAATTTTATCAATGAACATTGAAATTATTAATAGAGAAATCACATAACTTACCTTGCCTTCACAAACCTTACAAGCAATATGATACTTGTGGCTAACAAGTAGTGATGGATCAATTAGAGCACCATGGATAAGGGGAGGGGAAGGTGGAGCTTCTTCGTGTGCTGAAGAAGGTGTATCATGGCTTGAGTAAGCAGATGGAGCTTCGTCGTCTTGCAAACTATGACCGGATGAAGAAGAATCATGTAATGTTGCTGCAAATGTTTTTAGCCGCTGCCGCCTCTTAGAGGCGGTAGGTAGCTCTCTACGTTTTTTGGTAGGCTCTCTGAAAGGGAAACATAATCATCTATGAAGCTGATGAAGTTTTTCTAAGAAAAAATCACAATTTGGGTTTGTTCTTTTTACTCTGATTAGAGCTTATTTATGTTTTGAAACTAAAAGAACATAAACAATTTACAAAATCACATTTTTTTAGGCTTAATCTTCAAGATTGAAGCCTTAAACAACGAATCAAAACAAAAAAATCGAAAACTTACATCAACAAAGACTTTCCAGCATTTTTGGTCTGGGGCAGCATTGTTCTTTTGCTTCTCCACTGATCTTTTTATTCGCCTAACAATTTCCTCCTTCTTCAACGAGATCGAGAAGTTCTTCTCGAAAACGCTAAATTTTTGGGGATTTTGGTAGTCGAAAATGGATAGAGAAGGTTTATGGTTTTTTTTTGGGTTTGTAACGAAGGATAAAGCTCTCTTGACAATTTACCAAAAAAATAAAAGATTTTAACTAAAATGGGAAAACTCCCCAAGTAAAACCGACCATTCCCACTAACCAAGTTACAAAATTTGAGGGTGCCCCCTACCAGAGCGTGCTCCTCATCTCAATAACAGCAATCTAAAAAAAGCATCGTCCCTCATCTCTATTCTTTCCGTCTCTAGTTCCTTCCAACTTGGTTGGTATTACTATTTTGGTTAAGACAACTGAACGTGTCTTCTTCTCACCCCTCTGATTATCTCGCTCTTCTCTCTCCTCTGATTATTTGATTCTTTGAAGAAAAAGTCTCGAATCGAGACGGAGAGACGGTCTCCTGAGGGTTTTTTTTTTAGAGAGAGAAAAAGAGAGGATCTGTGAGAGAGAGGTGGTGGCAGATGTCGTCTCCGTCGCCATCGCCGTCTCCGTCGCCTTCGACGAAGATGGTGAACAGTGAAGGATCCGACAGAGAAGGATCATCATCGTTATCAGAGCAGGAGAGAGGGACGTTTGAGTATTTTGGGTGGGTTTACCATCTCGGCATTAACACCATCGGTCACGAGTACTGCCATCTCCGCTTCCTCTTCGTCAAAGGCAAATTCGTCGAGATGTATAAGCGTGACCCTCATGATAATCCCGGCATTGTACGCTTTCTTTTCTCTCTCTTCTTCGCTTTCTTGATAAATCATATTGATTCTTGATAGGTAATAAATAAATTCTTCAGAAATGGATTCTGTTGATGTGTTTTTTTTTATTAGCCATATATCTTTAGGGGTTTTCACTAAGAATGCCCAAATGGTAGAATTTTTGGATGATGAATGACAGAATTTGAAACTAGGGTCTGATCAATCTCCATTTTATTTCTGATCACAAAAAAAAAAAGAAAAAAGAAAAAAGAAAAAAGAAAAAAGAAAAAAGAAAAAAGAAAAAAGAAAAAAGAAAAAAGAAAAAAGAAAGAAGGAAAAAGAAAAAAAGAAAAGAAAGGAGGGTTTGAAGAGTAGAACGTGCAAAAATGACATTACCAAAGGATGGTTCTATGAATTTATTGAAGCTCTTTACCCAGTTGAGTGTTGAAAATTGTTTTTTGCAAGATTGGATTAAGGTTAATCCACCTGGGCTTGGTTTTGGGATGACTTTGTCTGAGAGCTTGGAAAATTTCTATGGGATGCATTTGAAGTTAATTTGGGAATTCCAAATTTCAGGAGAAGCTTTTCTAGTGCAGCAATGCGAACCTAGTCACTGGAGTGGCGATGAATTTTTATTTCAATCATTTTTGAGGTAGGACATGGACGATCCGTACCTGTTTATGATGAGTCTCTAGTTTTGACCACATGGAAGATCACTTGTATCGCCGTTCGGCTTTTGTCAATGTCATTGCATTTGAACCTGCTACATATTGCTTCGAAAGACATTTTTGTTAGTTTTGAAATTGAAAAGGAACCAAGAAGTTTTGCCACATCTTCGGGTGGACCATGTGCTTGCCCCATTTACTGTGATGCTCAGGTGGTGGAGTGCATGGACCCATTCAGGCTTGCTACAACTGCTACCATGTGCAACCTTAGCACTGCCTTTACAGGGAAGAAGAGTTCTAGAGCGGGGTGCTCCATAGTATGATTTATTCCCAATTTTGAAATCGCTTGAACCAAAATCTTTAATTTTAAACAAATTTCTGTAACTCTTAATTCTTAAAACCTTGGTATTTGATTGTTTCATCAATTATATGCAATTATGCTTTTGTAAAACTGTTGGTTAAGTACGTATTAGATTGGGGATCTCTCTCTCTCTCTCTCTCTCACACACTTCTTTTCATGCACATCTATGGTTTTGAAGATTTTTTTTATTTTTTTTTCCAGTTTTAATGATAAGTTATCTCTCTTCATATTATAGGATTGTAGTTGGACCCAAGTAATGGAATATTTTTTTCTACATTATACAACTCTAATTTGTTCTAATTATCTGGAAAAGTTTAGCTACCTAGGGCATCCCCATTACTTATTTTTGTTGATCCTTTGATATTCATGGTTCATTGTTTATGTAATTGCAGAAACCCATTAGAAAGGGTGTTGTTGGACACACTCTTATGGTGGAGGAACTAGGTCGTAGGAAGGTCAATAATGGGGTAAGTCTTGAGATATTGTTTCTGCTTTCTTTGCTTCAGTAATAAAAGGGTGCCTAATTGTCGTACTTGGATATGTTTCACACTATCAAACTGATCATAAGTTTAGTAGGTAGGGCCATAGGGGTTGTCTTCTGTTGATTGCTTTGTCGAATCTTGAGCAAGCGTTGTGCTAATGGTTTATGTTTGCTCCCTTAGGATCTTTATGTTATAAGACTTTACAACCGGTTGGACGAAAGCAGAAAAGGAGAAGTAAGTGATAATTCTATCTACTTTATTATTTTGTTGAAGTTAGAAATTAAAAGAGTTGGGTTTATCTTCGATGTTATTGTGCTTAATATTTTTAACTTATTACATTTGGAAAAGGTGACTTTTGAGAGGCTGCTGCTAATCATTGCAATAATATATTTGAGATTTTGAGTAACTCTGGCAGCCTATAGTATTCAGCTTATTACAATTTATGTAGCTTATGATTATATTATCGGGTTCGGTGGGATATGAATTATGAATGATCATTTGGATATACTTATATACGAACATATACTGTAGTTAACCTCCCATTGAGCTGGCGAGGTGTAGGTCAGCACTTGTTATGGTGTTTGGCGACACCTTAAGAAGTTGCTTTTCGACTTATATAAGTTGAAAAGCAAAAAAGCATTAATGGATGCACAATCAGAAATGACTTCTAGAAGTCAAAACGCTACTTCTCCTCAACTTGTGCATTGCGGCAATAGTTTTTTTTTTTCTCTTCTTCTCCACTGCTACCTGAACAACACCGCCTCCTCACCACTGCTACCACCACCTCACCACCTCATCGTTGCCACCTCATCGTTGCCACCTCACTAAAACCACCATCGCCGCCTCACCATTGCCACCTCACCATCATCACAACCACACCTCACCGTCATCGCATTACAACCACACCTCACCATCGCCACCTCACTACCACTGCCACATCAACATCACCACTCACCACCTCACCACTCACCACCTCACCACCACCATACCTCACCATCGCTAGATCACCTCAGCATTGCCACCTCACTAACATTGCCACATCACCACTACCAAATTGTTGCCACTCACCATTACCTTGCTATTGTCACCTCACCATTGCAACATCACCACCACCAACATTGGCACCTCACGAATCACGTTACATTGCTATACAAACTTTCTTACTTATTAACTTATGAGTAAATACTTTACCAAACTAACTTCTCCTAACTTCATTTCTCAGAAGGTTAGCAAACTACTTCTTAAGGAATAGAGTTTCCCATGTTCAAGACATTTCTATTTGCAATGAATTTGTCTTTCTTAAGGCCGTGATAAAGTTTTTATATCTTTTTGCCTTGACTAAAGCTTGCCCAATATCTTATCCTTTTTCTTAATGTGCCTAATAAGAAGGTTCAAGAGGTGATAATTTATGTATATGTAGGTTGTATGAAGAAAATTTGTAATTACCAAGTCCTTTAAATAATGACCAAGACTTCATTCGTTTTTCCAGTTCGTTTTAAGAAGGTGCACTGTTGTTACTTCACTTAAAAGTTAAGAAATTTTTTATGGTCTGCAAGCTTATCGGGTTGGGTAAAGGGCTATGTGAACTAATGGCTTTCCGTTTGTATTTCATGCAATGACCTTTAGTTGAACATTTGCTTGGTTTACATGGAACTCCACTGTTTGTTCCTAGATCAAGTACAACTACTTAATTAGATTTGTTCACTAAATTATGTAGGGTTCCTTACCTAAAGAGAAAAAGAAAAAGTATAGGGTTACTTGATAAAAGTCCATAGGATTTTCTGAAAGCTCTGATCATCTAAGGACAACATAGTTTTCCTTTACAAGTCCCTAATTCTTAATACATGGTGGTGCTCGCTCACATTAACTTCTCTTGTTTTTTTTTTTTACAAGGTTATAGAGTGGGAATTGCTACTCTTTTTCATTGGTACAAACCTAGCTTAAAAACAAACTTGCACTTGTAAAATACTAAAGATATTACTTCAGGCTCGTACTATAATGAAACTTGGAACTATGAGTTAGGTTGTTTTGGTTTTTTGCTTACTTGGGGTTTGAAACCTGTCTCAAACTTGGGTCATGAATTGACAAAATCCATCTTTTAAGAAGCCAGGTAAGGATTATCATTCATCTATTCATCCAACTATATTGTCTTCGTTTGTGGTGATCTTCAATGTCGATAGAACTTAAACTCTCTTGATCGAAAACTTGAGGAGCCAAAGCTTCACTAGACGAAGGGGGAAATCGGCGGGGAGTAGAGTAATGAGAGTTGAGGTTATCGTAATATGAGGCCGGAAACATGAGGAACAAAAGGGGGAAATCGGCGGGGAGTAGAAGCTTCATCACCCTAGAATTTAAAAACTTCGAAATAGAAAAGCTCGATAACAATGGGGTGAAGATTACGGAAAGGGGTAAGGGGAAACCGTCGATCTTCAATCTATTGCAAGAGGGTACCAAATGGCTGTATTTTTTTTTCTATCTAGATGCAATTGGAGAGTTGGAGCCATAGATAAACACAGAGAACATGCGCTGGTGATCGTCAGAGAAAGATTGAAAAATCACAGAGGGGAGTTCATCAAACTTACCAAATTTGGAGGGAGAAAGGAGTTGATCTGCATCCCATAGGAGCAAAGAGGAGCCGGATGGCAATGGCTCTCCGAGCTTTTGGAAAAATTGTTATAACCAGACCGGCCGGTCATACAAAAGGAATCTCGAAATGAAACCACGGATCAGTATCACCGACCACCCAAAACGACCAATGAGGAGGCTGTGCCTTCTGGTAACCTTATGCTTAGGGAAGACTACAGGACATTATGTACGTCATATGAAGGCGGCAAGCAGAAGTTTGGCAAATGGTCGTTGACTGTGGTGGCTTTCCTGCATCCTGCTCCACGAGATTGGCAGGAAATAATGGCAAACTTCGTCTGCTCTTTCACTCTTGCGCGAGAGGTACAAATTATTCCTGTGGAAAGGGGTACTGGAATCTTTTCGCTACGTCAGAAGAGGAGTTGGGTGAAGTGCTGAAAGAAAGATCTTTCTCTTTTGATGGGTGCCATCTCGAGCTCTCAAAGTGGTGGCCGGCGATGAATATTCAGAAAACGTGACCTAACCCAGGATCGGTTATCTGGGTTGCGCTACACGGACTCCCTCACCATCTGTGGACCCAACGTTTCTTCTAAACTTTCTCGGGATGCTGTGGTCGGTTAGCCATCATCCATAAGAATATGATGTTCATCAGGGATCTATCGGCGGCCGTTATCAAGATAAGGTTGGAGATTTTTCATATCCCGAGGAGAATACTTGTTGACGATGAAGGAACTGACTTCTTTGTAGAAATTGAGATCCTTGAGGCCCGTGACTACTAATGCTCCTCTCCCTTGCGTGGCCCACCCTTCCAATCCTATTGATCAAGCACCAGTCGAAAAGCGTAAAGACCAGATGCTGTTGGATGACCCATCTTTGACCTCTTCGAATAATTCCTCTAGGGCTATGGTGGATCTTACTTCTAAGAAAATTGGGGCTACCTCAGATCGTTGCCTAACAATCCGAATCTGTGAGCCTCAAAGGCGGAGACCACCCGTCAGGAGGGTGCACCTGATATAATGCCGATGCAAGACGGGAGTTCCCAGGAAGAGAAGCAAATTCCACAACCACTGTCTCCTCTCATCGCGATCTCGCTGAGCTCTTTAGATACAGAGCTCTTGGAACCGTCCAAATCTTTTGAGCTAATGTCAGCTAAAGATTTTGGGATAAAGGACGAACAAAGACCCAGATAAGATTGTCAAACTAACGAACACCGACAAGATTTTGGGGCAGAGAGGACGGATGTACCAGTGGGTGTCGTTTCTAATGTTTTGCACTCATCATTTAAAGATCTGAATATTTTAAACCATAATCCCTTACCTTGTCATGTGCAGGATCTTTTATTGGAGTCTGATGATGCATCGGTAGAATCATATGTATCAGACTCGCTGGGGTCTGACTCGGATTCTGACCAAGATAGCGAGCCGCCTAATGTTGATGATTTGGATAAATTATTCGAGATTGAGTTGGTGTCAGACAATGAAGGTGACCAAGGTGGTAAAGAGAATGCTGATGGCAATTCTGACATGGAGGACGAGGTACAAGTACTGGTGCAAGATGCAAAAGGACCTCCTGTGTTAGAATCGTGCATGGATAGTAGGGACCACAATCTGAAGACCAATTGTGGCGAGATACTGTCCTTATACCCAAAAGCTGGTGAGAATAACGGTGAATTGAGGGACTATAGGGGGAACCTACTGTTAGCAGGAATTATCCACTACCATGCCTTGGACCTTGGCCCCCCATCGCAAGAGGTTTCTGAAGCCTCGACGACTGTGGAGAAACAACCTCAGGCACATGAACTTTCAGTTCATAAAATAGGGGAAACGGAACTAGGATCAGTATCACCCAAAGATTTGGAAGTGGAGACGGCTTTCGCACTATTGAAAGAACAAGTACGGGTAATAGCATCAGTTGCTGGAATGAGTTTCACTGGACATAACATGGAATTTGATGATCTTCTTCAAATAATCTGAGAACGACATGGCCAAGCAATAAGTTGAAAAAGGATGATAACAAAGGGGAATTGAAGGTCAGTAGGGAACGAAACAGATTGGAATGCACATTGAAGGATCAGGTGCCAAAATCAGGTCGTAGGGTATCGAGAAAGGAAGCTGCAGTGATACGATGAAACCACGAATTCTCTCTTGGAACGTGAAAGGTTTAGGACACAGAGACAAAAGAATGGTAGTTAAGGACTTCTGATGTGTACAAAATATTCTAGAGAGAGAAAATAGTTTCTATTTTTAATAATTTCGTATTAGCTTTTAGGAAAGTATTTTAGGAGGTCTTAAATTGCTATTTTTGAGTTATTTTATGTTTAGAAAGTGTCCTTAGGTTAGTAGTTTACTTGGGTTGCAAGTTTTTAGGTTTTTAGTAAGTTTTGGGCTCTTTGGTGAGGAGTTATCTATATAAAGAGCTCCTAGTACGAAAATTAATTAAGTTTTATAATGAATATATTTTTGATTAGTAGAAATCGTTGAGTTGAGAGTTGAAACGCTTCCACAAATATTATTTACATCAACTTCATTAGAAGATGGCGGGCAAATATAGTGATATTGCAGGAAACGAAGATACAGGCATGCGACAGGCGTTTGATTCAGGAAGTATGGGGTAACGAGGATTTCGATTTCGCGGCTCTACCTTCGTAGGGAACAAAAGGAGGCATATGGATTATATGGGACAAAAGGGTAATCGAGGTGGAAGATCAGAGGATGGGCTCCTTTTCGGTTTCCATTCAATGTAAATCGTTAGAACACTCTTTCCACTGGGTACTAACTGGGGTTTGTGGTCCGACTAGGCGGCAGTTGCGTGCTTCTTTCTGGGATGAATTATACTGCATTGGAAGAGATTGGGAAAGACCTTGGTGCATTGGGGGTGATTTCAATGTGATTCGCTTCACGGATGAAAATAAGGGTGGTGCGAGAATATCGAAAAGCATGAAAGACTTTCAGGATTTTGGAACTTATTTTAGTATCCTTGATCTTCCTCTGGAGGGAGGACGCTTCACATGGTCTAATCACCAAGAGGACTCGGTTCTAAGCCGACTAGACGGATTCTTGATTAGTCCAGAATGGGAGACAAAATATTTTGGTTCATTCAAAAGGCTTTACCGAAAGCGGCCTCAGATCACACACCTATTATGCTTGATAGTGGAGGGATTAACTGGGGGGCACCACCGTTTAGATTTGAACTAATGTGGTTTGAAGAACATTCTCTTCTAGGCCTATTGGAAAATTGGTGGAATGAAATGCATTATTAAGGGGAACCAGGGTTCGTTTTTTGGAACAAGTTGAGGGATCTAAAAGATAAATAAAATTCTGGAACAAGCACACTTCTGATTGCCTTGAAGACCGTTCGGGAAAATCGTTGCAGGTTATTAGTGAGATGGATCGAAAAGAGGAAACGGGTGCCTTGGTGGAAGAGGATAGAATTAAGAGGACGTAGGTAAATCTAAATTCCTTAAGACTAAGATAATGGAGGAAATTAGTTGGAAACAGAAATCCCTGGACAAGGAAGTAAAAGTGGGAGTTAGAAATACGGCCTACTTCCATCGAAAAGCAAATGGTAGACGCCTTATGAATTTCATCTCTAAGATTCAGATAGGAGATGCTATTTTCGAGAACAAAAATGAAATCTTCTCCAATGTGGAAAATTTCTATAAGAATCTGTTCTCTGAGGATAACAGGTGGCGCCCTACCCCTGATGGACTTGACTTTGGGAGGATTTCAGAGGCACAAGCAAATGATTTGGAGAAACCTTTCGAGGAAGAGGAAGTGGTTACGACCCTCAGGGGTTTGGGTGGAGATCGTGCTCCCGGACCTGATGGGTACCCCAATACTGTTTTTTAGGAAATGCTGGCACTTTATGGGGCTGAACTCATTGAGGTTATTAAGAACTTTCATTCTACAAGCTACCTAAACTGGAGGTTCAACCTATCATGAAGCATTCTTTCTTTTTACAGAAAATCCAAGTTTTCTTTCCTTATCTGCATCATGGGCTCATATTTTAATCATTCATCTCTTTGCTAGATTGCTTGTGCTACAGCTGGAGAAGCTAGGAAATGGATGGAAGCATTTGATCAGGCTAAGCAACAGGTAAATAGCACAACTAACTCTAGATGGTCTTCTTTGGAAAATAACCCCATTTTTCTTGCATTGATAAAATTTTCCGAATGATGCATGCTTCTGCAATCAAATATATTGTTACTGAAGATAACAAGTAGGGTCTTGATGCATTCATGAATTATATGAGACTATTTCCAAATAAAGTTTGCCGCTAACCTCCATTAGTTAATCTTACTCTATTTTCTAAATGTCGAAGTTCCATTTTTAATATTTTGTAATCAAAACCAACCTACACTACATCCACTCTTCCTACAATGCCGTCTAATTTTGTTTTAGTGTTGCACTATTTTGTGAACAGGCTGAGTATGAGCTATCAAAAGGAGGTGGCACACGACGAAAACTAAGCATGGATAATGAGTATGCTATTTACTATTTATTCATTGTAATGAGTATGCTACATGCTAATTGAAAAGTAAAGGAATCGTACACCCTGCCATGGATGAAAGATATGGCTGTCCATGATATATGTTTTTCCAATTTTTTCAAGAATTATTTTAGGGTACTAGTTGGTAGACTATGTCAACAACACTAGAAAAGATGGTTCTTGCGTAGGGGATGTGAGGGAGATCATATAGAAGTTTTAGGCTTACAGTTGTAGGAGAGTTTATATCAAGGTTATTTTGGTATTTTCACACTAGGGTTGTTATTGTAATTATTGCCTTTTGATGGTTGTTGTAGGGAAATGTGGGTAGTTAGGGAATACGGGTAGTTATTAACTATTGAGATGTGGGTAGTTATTGAGATGTGAGTAGTTATCTCTTTTGGTAAATATGTGTATGTTTTTGGAGAATTAATGAATGATGGATTATTGAATGAAAAGTGAATTTTCTCCTCTTTGTCTCTTTCATCCAGATTTCTTCCCCTTTCTTCCTTTCTACTTTTATCTTCAATTCCTTCTCTTCTTTCTCTTCTAATTCATCATCTTTCTCAATCTATTTGCTCTCCTCTTCCTCTATTCTTCTCTTTTCTCTCTTTCTGTTCCGTTCTCTCTATTTCTTCTCATTTTCAATACTGGTTCTTTACTGTTCTACATCATTGGTATCAGAGCCAAACGTTCTAGAGTTTCAACACTTCATGCCTCAACAACCTCATTGATTTCAAAGTTTCAACAAAGAAAAGAAGTACAAGATCATACTTGTTTTTAGAAGAGGGTTCATATTGTTTTATATCATCAGTTTGTTACCATCCAATTTTAAATTACTCCATGGATACGACTACCCGATTCATGGATTACAGAGAACGAGTTCGCAACAATAATCTAGTTCTTTTAGAGCGATACCATATTTTGACTCTCCGGGGAAGAGTTCTTTTCAGCCGAGGGAAAATGATGGAGATCATATAGAAATTTTAGGCTTACAATTGTAGGAGAGTTTATATCGAGGTTATTTTGGTATTTTCACATTAGGGTTATTATTGTAATTATTGTCTTTTGGTGGTTATTGTAGGGATATGTGGGTTAGTTACTAACTAATGAGATGTGGGTAGTTAGGGAATGCTGGTAGTTATTAACTATTGAGATGTGGGTAGTTATCTCTTTTGGTATATATGTGTGCTGTATGTTTTTGGAGAATGAAAAGTGAATTTTCTCCTCTAAACCTCTTCTTAGTTTCTTCCAGATTCTTCTTCTTCTTCTTTCCCTTGCTTCTTCATCAAGATTTCCTCCCCTTTCTTCCTTTCTACTTCTTTTATCTTCAATTCCTTCTCTTCTTTCTCTTCTAATTCATCATCTTTCTTCATCTATTCTTCTCTCTCTCTCTCTCTCTCTCTCTCTCTCTCTCTCTCTCACTTTCTTTCAATTTCTATTCTGTTCTCTCTCTTTCTTTCAATTTCTGTTCCGTTCTCTCTATTTCTTCTCATTTTCAGAACTGGTTCTTTACTGTTCTGCATCAGGATGAGAAGAACCATCTTTGCGGTTTGTGGTCATAAAAAAGCATCCCCATTCAATTATTCTACATATCCATGTATTGCATTTATGGTTTGGAAATTGTGAACAGTTTTAGAAAGAAGTTTGTAAAATGGGTTCTTATATGACTATGCAATTAGGTTGATGTTTAATCTAGAAGATTTTCCAAGTTAAATGATGCATCTCAGCTTCTGTCATGTGATCCATGTATACTTTTTCATGCTAATAGATTGTCAATAGGGTCCGACTAACGGGTAGAAATCTTAGTTGTTCACTTATTTTCTATTTCTTTACTATTTAAGTATTGAAATGGAACCTTTTCTTCTTGTCTAGTCTCATTTCATTGTTGTTTTTTATTTCTCTTTTCTTTTCTGGTGTTAAGGCTCAATCTTGAGGGACATCGACCTCGGGTGAGGCGGTATGCACATGGGTTGAGAAAGCTTGTAAGAATTGGAAAAGGTGCGCGAAAAAAGTAATCAATGAGTCTTGTTCAAAAAATATTTCCATCGGGATGAATAATGTTTTCTTGGTTTTGTTAATTTTGTAGATGGTGTTTATAGTGACTTTAATTGTTACTCATATTTGGATTTTGGTTGTAATTTATTATTAGGCAGGGCTTTAATCTAGTTACTCTACTAAACTGAGTTACAATTTATGCTTATAGGTGTGACAATCATACTTATAGTCAGTTTTTATAAAAATATACTCTCAACAACACGTCAATCTTGTCCCTTTGAATTGTTGTTCATAAAGCTTGGTTCTTTGTCATTTCTTTTGCTTTTAGAGAAAACGAGCAAAATAGAAACTTTTTCTATTGCATATAGTGAAGCAATTATGGGCATCCTTTCTTATTTAAACCTTTTTTGCCTTTGAAAGCAGTACATTCATAAATGCTCAGGAAGTGGTAGAAAAGGACCAAGAGTTTGGTTGAAGATAATCTTTTAATGGACAATGTTTTCTGGTTGAGGTAGATTTTGGGGTTAAAGGTATGGGTTATAACATCTATGTATGGAATTTCAGAGTAGAGTTTATTTAACCATCACCTGGAGTTGTTATATGTCTCCATTTTCACTTGGGGAGGTGTCTTTGATTGGAAGATTTGGTAGAGACTGGCTTGCTTGTGAAGGTCGTGGGAGAGAATTTTAAGTGTAATTCATCTTCTGGTGGCTCAACAAGGGGCGTAAAGCATCATCTTATGGATTAAAGTCTCATAATGAAATGGTATCTATGAATGTTTTAACTTTTTAGCAACATAGAGCTCATAGAGGTGTTAAAAGAATTTGCAAGATCAAAACGTTCAGAAAAAAGAAAAGAAAAAAGAAATGTAAGATTCACTAGTATGGAGGAGAGTTTGTGCAATGCGAGAGAGCTAAATTCTATAAGTTAACAGAAACAATTTAGTCTCTTGCTCTGTTCCAACTTAGTTGCTCTCTTTGTGGAGTTGGAGGAAGAGATTGTAGGTTCTTTACTCTTGAATTGGAACATTAAGTAGAGAATGGGCTTCCTTGGAAAGGGCAAGGAAGAGAGTCCTCAAGTAGAAGTTGCTTTTCGGGGACTCAAATGCAGGGGATAGAGCATCATCATACGTATGAAAGTTACCTAGAACCACGATGAAGTGGGTATCTATCATAGCTTTAGGCAGCATGGAGATCAGAGAGGCATTAAAAGAGTTTGTAAGTGTTTCTCATGGAAGAAAAAAAAGGCTTGGAAGATCTACTGCTCTGGAGGAATGTTTGGGCATTGCAACAGCTGTACTCTATAAGTGAAGCTCAAGGAATCTGTCGTGGCAAGTAGTGGGGAAGATGTATTGCAGAAATGTTTCGTTAATAGAAGCATTTTTTGATCCTCTTGTTTTGTTCCAGCTTAGTTGTTTTGTTTCTGGAATCAGAGGAAAAGGTCTTTTTCAATCTGTTGGAGAAGTCCATTCTATTATGACAAGGTCACAATTTATTTGCACTATTGGTGGTGGATGGGTAGTACTTTCTTATCAATAAGAAGAGCACATTTGGGTAGGAAGGGTTCCCATCATCGATGGAAATCTCTTACGAAGCACAGATGTTAGCTGATCCCCTAATGCCTGAACACCTCAAAATGTATTATATTAGAAGAAACATAAGCGAAAAATAATTTGAAACTCGTGAAGATCTCTCCGCTAATGAAAACTAATTCCAATGCAGGAGTAACCCCAACCCTAACCTAAGTAGTCGCACTCGGACTCAGCTCTGACTCGGCCAAGGGGCGAGTCACGAGTCAGGCGAGTCAGGGCTGAGTCACTCGGCTGTGACTCGGCCGTGACTCGGCCTGTATAGTATTTCTAATCCCCTCTCACCCACTTAAAAATTAAATCTCTAAACCCAAACCAGCTCACCCAACTCACTTAGGAGTTAAATCTTTAAAACCCAAGCCAACTATATCCTTAAATACTTGAATTAGAGCCCAAACCCCACTTAACACAACCCCATTTAACCTAAAAATTATGTTTTTTCTCAGATCTGTAACATATAAGAAGTAAATATGACGAGTGTGGGGTCTCTACACTCACAATCGAGCTCTTCTCTTAACTTTCTTCTCCTTTTTTTTTTTTCAGGGTTTTGAAGTAAAAAAGTAGTTATTTTTAAGAGTTAAAGACTAGTGACTCGGCCCAAACAACCCTCGTGAGTTACTCGGCGAGTCAGGCCGATCCCAACTACTTAGACCCTAACCTAACAAAGAGTAGAAGAAAAATAGATGACTCTGATTTAATTGATGATTAAAATCTGCTGAAAAGAAATTATCAATGGCTTAAATAGTCTCTCTTGATTGGTCCCAGCAGAATAAGCCCTAACTGTTCCAATAAAATACCTTAACTACCATTAAGCAAATAACACCTAATTTATTGATCAGGCCTATCGGCTACACCCTATGCCGTTTACAATGTTTCCCACATCCAGTTCCCTTTTGACGGCAGTAGAACCACTTTGTCTTCTCATAAATAATTTATACGAATTTTCTGTACCTTTGTAAGTGATGTTGGTGTCGAATTGCCAACGATGTCCCAGGAGAATGAGACAAGTGTTCATGTCCAGCACGTCAGAAGTAGTAGTATATTTGCAGGTTTACTTATCGAAATAGTTACCTTTGCAGATTCTGTTGACTCTCATTTTAGTCCCCTTATAATTTTTTTTTTTTGATGAAGTCCCCTTTTTTATCCAACCCACTATATAAGGGGAAGGATGTTTCCCCTTTTTCTTTTGGAGCTCTTGAACTAAGGCTTGTGACACGAGGTTCTCTGTACTCCCACTCTCAATTTAAAAATTGCAAATTTTCTCTTATATCGTGCCCCATTGCCCAGATGAGAAATAACCTGTCGCTGCATCTCCACCCCACTTGGGAGCTAATAAGATTTTTCGTACTATACAGATGACTCTCTACCATCTTGATCTGTGTACTCAAGGTTTAAAAGAGCGTTTTTGGGTACTGAGGCAGTTTGCTTTGAGAAGGTGAAGCGTAGCCTCGAATAAAAAATAAAGTACTTCAAACATTCGAGAAAAAATAGAAACATCATCCCATAAGAAAATAATGACTTAAATAAGTGCATAACTAATGGAGGCTATAGGTTTTACCTTGCGAGTATTGTTGAATACTTGAAACAGCCTTACGCTATGAAGTTTTCAGGGGCTACAGGTTTTGAGGACTTTGTATTCTGGTAGCAGACTGTCGTCTCGCTCTTGTATTTGGTCGGGGCAGTTGTTTCTCCTTTCTCATACTTCTTCCTGTTCTCTACTTCTCTCTGTATCTCTATTTTCGAGGTTTATCCTTTTTAAATAGTTATTCTTCATACGATCATAAATTTCTCTAAATGCCATCTCTACACTGTATCAGTCCCCTATACTTGCTGTATCTGGGTAATATAGCAGATTAGCAGTAACAATGCATATCAGCTTCCTGCAATCATTTACTTATCACCTGTTTTTTGCTTCTTGAACTTTTTGGATGGAAAAAAATGATATTAAGTTGTACCTTTCCTTCAATGTAGGTCCTGAGACACTTCTGCGCCAAGCCTCAGATCTAGGAGGTGCTGTCAGGTCAGATGGATATTTTGAAGGGGATGTTGGGGATGCTATTGAGGCACATCAATGGAAATGTGTCCACACAGTTAATGGTATTTCTTTCACAGCTTCACACATTTAAAGTTTTTTATTTTTGGATCAGCTTTTTACTTTTTGATGTTCATTTGTGCCATGATCAGAGATTAATGGTTTTCTCTAGTGGGTCATGGGTGTTAAATATTAATGTCAATCTGCCAATCGTACATTATATGATTATAACATGTTATCTTAATATTTATTATATAATACAAGTTGCAAAAGAGGTTCTTCCCTAAAAGAGGAAAGTATTCACTAAAGAACTTTAGTGAACTCTTTGGAGAAAAACATTCTGGCTATGTTTTCCCAGCACTTTAAATTGGGAGCAGCAACCATGTCTGCAACTTCATTTAATTGTAAAATGCAGTACCCACTACCCAAAGTGACCTTTGACTTCCCATACTAACGGAGCAGTAATCGTTAAGGGGACAGAATTTAATAAAGAACTTTAGTGGTGCAGCCAAGAGATCCATAAACTCATTGGAGAAAAGCATTCTGGTTATGTTTCCCAGCACGAGACTTCATTTAAAAGTAAACTGAATACCCCAAGTGCCCTTTGGTTGCCATGCAATAGTCAAAGTCTCCTGGTTTTAAACAATGTCATCTCATAATGAAATTGAAAATTATAACCCCAAGATTAATTTTAAAAAAAGGTATGATGTCAAAAATTGTGAATGAATGGTGCAGGATAATAAAATTGTAAAAAAAATAAAAAATAAATACAACTTCATATACAGAAAAATGGCAAGATTGTGTTTCTTCAAACTTTGATGCAGTTAATACACCCAAATATTTTTATTTTTTTATCTTCATCTTAACTCAAATGCATAAAATCTTGATGCACCTAAGATTCATCGGAAAAGTTTTCCGATTTATATTATGATCCCTAACCCAAACTTAAAACAAAATACCCTTAAATATAGATAAGTAATTTTTTTCTTTTACACTTGCAACATTTGACTACTAGTTTATCTATCACGATAGAATATGTACTCACATGCCTGACCGGATCAACTACCATGATACCATTTTTACATCGTTTTGCAAAATCCATTGCCTCTTAAATATTCTTTTTTATGCTTTAGGTATTAGAATATTCGAGGATGTAGCTGATGCGAAGGTATTTCCTATCTCTTTCTATTTCTTATCCAAATTATCTGGTTTATTCTTGAAATGTTGAATAGCACATATACTTGCAGTTCATATCTTCTGTGTCGAAAATTTGTATTTGCAAAAGTTGAATGTCTAAAATTTTAGCATGCTCTTTTTGTCCCATGAATGGATTTTAGGTGCATAGTGGTTTCTACTAATGTTTTGAATTTCTCTGATTTTGTTATCATCGCCTTGATTCAACTCTATCTATAACCTGCCGTTTGTTAAACTGAGCATTCATATTTTCTCTCAATACCTCAATTCTAGTTGTTTTTGGTCTTCTTTTAACACTTTAGAATCCTTAAACTGCATGCTCCTTTTTGCAGGCTCTAACATAGCAATCAAATCTTCTTTATTTATTTACCAATTCGTCGTACTCCTACATTTTCTTGAATCCAATCATTTGTTTTTCTTAATACTCCATTCATCCATCTCAATGACCTCATTGTTCACCCATTCTTTGAACATCTATCGTGATTGCCTTATATTTTGTCTAGACATCATAACTGATCTTGTTGCCATGTTACAAAATTAGTTCGATTTCTACCAATTGGTCTTGCAGCACTTAGGAAGCACATATGAATGAATTTGGTTGGTAATAGTATCTTCTCGTTAGCAATGTCTCTGCATCCTCACTAAAATTGCAGACCATACTCTGTCATAGTGCAACTTCTTTTGAATTCCTTCATCTCCAAACTAACACTTTGAAATAATAGTTTCTGAGTTAACCTCTGCCTACTTTAATGAGCTATGCATATGTAATTTCTGGATCACATATATCAAAACGTTGTCTGTTATGTAGAATTAGTTACTTTATTTATGATTAGAGCAAAATCATACCTGCTTACGGATAAATGCCTGATTTAAAACTACTGTAGTTAGGAACTCCTTCGTCTCTTCACCGAGTATCTCGCATTAGTAAAATTGATTTATTGCTCTCATAAATGTCATTAATGCTCTCCTCACCATGTTAGGTTTCACCGAAAATAAGCCCGTTTTAAAACTTACCCCATCAAAAGTTGATAGGAAATATAGTGAAAAAGTAATGCAGTACCTGCACAGAAATTAGAGAAAAGAAAGAGAAGAAGAAGAAGGAGAAGAAAGAAGAAAGGAGAAGAAATTGAAGAAAACCAGGAAGAAAATAGAAGAAAGAGAGGAGAAGAGAGCTAGATGAACTTGGGAGAGATTTGGGAAGAAGATAAACAGTTCATTGATTTCCACCATAACTAATCGTCTTTAACAAATTAGCATAATATTAATAGACACTAAAAAAAAAACTACCACTACTCCATTCACTACCCACGACTCCCACAACACCCTACACAAAACTGAACTACCCAAAATATCCTTTAAACAACCACAAATAACAAAATACTCCGAATGACCTAAATACCCCTAAGACAACAATAAATGACTTAAAACTCCTATGATCTACGTCTACGCCTATAAACACGATATCCATCATTTCCCCCCGGCTGAGGAAAACTCGCCTCTGAAGAGTCAAAAGAACGGTACTGCTCCAAAAGATCGGGATCAATGCGGTTAAACTCGTCCTCAGTAAACCACGTAGTATCTGCATCTGACCGACCAACCCATCGAACAAGATAACGTTGAAAACCAGCATCGGGAGAGGCAACAATCTCATGGTCAAGCACAGTCTCAATCTGGTCAACATGTCGAGGCTGTAAAGGTGGGAGGCTAGGCACGGGCAAGGGACTAGGACGCGTGGATAGGTCAGAAGGTAAGACAGGTGGCATGAAGGTTCCACGGTAAGGGGTGAGGTCCTCGACATTGAAAACGGGACTGATGTGCATGGCTGATGGTAACTCAATGAGGTATGAATTAGGTCCAAGTCTAGGAAGGATTCAGTAGGGTCCAATGGCTCGAGTATGTAATTTCTTAAAGGCATTCTTTGGCAAACGCTCTGAACGTACATGAACCATAACATAGTCTCCTTCGTTGAATTCCTGATTCCTACGATGAACATCAGCAGCAAGCTTATAATTCTCATTACTTAATGCAATTTTCCGTTGTATATCGGCATGCACGTCACGAATGAGCTGGGCAAAGGTATCAACTGAAGCAGATGGACGAGAATCTGGGGGTAAAGGAATAAGATCAATGGGTTGTCGAGGCGAACGACCAGTGACAATCTTGAAAGGACACTTGCCAGTAGATCTGTTGACTGAACTGTTATAGGCAAACTCAGCTATGGGTAAAATGGAATCCCAAATTCTGTGGTGTTCACCTACAAGACACCTAAGCAGAGTACCTAAACTCCAATTAACAACTTCAGCCTGCCCATCAGGCTGGGGATGGAAAGCCGAAGAGAACTTCAAATTGGTTCCAAAAAGTCGCCAAAGTGTCTTCCAAAAGTAACTTACAAACTTGACGTCCCTATCAGGCACAATAGTAGGTAAGCCATGGAGAGGAGACGAACAACATCCTTGTAGAACAGCTTGGCCACATGATAAGCATCAGCTGTCTTGCTACATGGAATAAAGTGGGCCATCTTAGAAAACTATCCACAACAACAAGAATTGAATCATGACCACGAGCTGTTTTGGGCAACCTAAGGACAAAATCCATGCTAAGATCTAGCCATGGTGAGTGTGGAACAGGAAGCGGCGTGTACATTCTGGTGTTCTGTTTCCTAGCCTTGGCTAATTGACAAGTTAGACATCGGGAAACAATTCGAGCTACATCCTTCTTTAATGAGGGCCAATAAAATCGATCTTCAACAAGGTCAATGGTGATGTCCTTCTCGAAATGACCCGATAAGCCACCCGCATGTAATATCAAACGAGAAAGTCTCGAAGGGACGAACAAGGGATACACAACCGAGAGAGACGGAAGAGGTAACCGTCTCGGATAACAAAATCAAGATGATCTCGATGGTGTCCATCCTGGATCTCCTGAAAAATGACCCCAAAATCGGGACAACTAGAGTACTCATCCTTCACCCTCTCAAAACCTGTCACATGGACACTCATAGACTGAAGAACAGCCATAATGCGACTAAGGGCATAAGCTGGTTTATTCTCAACACCAGCGCGATGGTAAAGGACAAAAGTGTACTCTTGCAGAAATGCAACCCACCGTGCATGCATGGAGTTCAAAGTTTTTTGGGACTGGAGATAGCGTAATGCATGATGGTCAGAATAAAGTACAAGCTCTTGAGGCAGTAGGTAATACCTCCAATGGCGCAAGGCCTGTACAACAACAAAGAACTCTTTTTCATAGGTGGAGTATTTTTGTTTAGCATCATTGAGTTTTTCACTGAAGTACGCAATGGGATGAACTTCCTGACTTAGGACGCTGCCAATGCCTTTGCCTGAAGCATCACATGCAACCTCAAAGACTTTAGAAAAGTCAAGATGTTGCAATACTGGTGTCTCAATCATTTTCTGTTTGGTAGCAACAAAGGCTCGAGAGGCCGCAGGAGTCCATTGAAACTCCCTTTTTTTCATGCAATCTGTGATCGGAGCCATTATGGATAAAAAGTGGCAAGACCGTGAAAACTACGGACATCTGAAATGGAACTCGGAGTTGGCCACTCTCGAATGACCCTCACTTTCTCAGGGTCAGTGGCAATGCCCTGTGCTGAGAAATGAAACCGAGAAAAAGTACCTCGGGTTGCATGAATGAGCACTTCTTCAAGTTAACATAAAGCTTTGCAACTCGAAGTGTATGAAAGACCTGTTGAAGATGCTCTAAATGCTCGACCGGCTATAAATCTAAACATCATCAAAGTAAACCACCAAGAACTTCCCAATAAAGGGGCGTAAAGTCTGAGTCATTACCCTCATAAATGTGCTAGGGGCATTCGATAAACCAAAGGGCATGACTAACCACTCATATAAGCCATCTTGGGTCTTAAAGGCGGTTTTCCATTCATCGCCTGGTCTAATGCGGATCTGATGGTAGCCGCTGCGCAAGTCAAGCTTGGAGAACCATTGGGAATTGGCCAATAGGTCTAGCATATCATCTAGATGTGGGAGGGGAAATCGGTATTTGCCAGTAATTTTGTTAATTGCACGACTGTCAACACACATTCTACAAGAGCCATCCTTCTTTGGAGCTAGAAGGGCAGGGACAACGCATGGGCTAAGGCTCTCTCGAAGAAAACCCTTCTGTAAAAATCCATCAACTTGCCTTTGTAATTTAGCACGCTCCTTCGGATTCATCCGATAGTGTGGAAGATTAGGCAACTGTGAGCCGGGGATTAAGTCAATGGCATGTTGGACCTCTCTCATAGGTGGTAATTCATCAGGTAGGCCCGTAGGTGTGACATCCTTAAACTCCTCTAACACCTCAATGACTTCAGGTGTAGTCTCTCCCATAACAAGTGGGTCAGGAGCCACCTCCTTAAGTACTAACGCAAGAAAGTGTCCTGACGCTCTACCTTCGTGCTCCATCTCATTATGGGTCAAAATGTGGAGGGGTTGTTTCTTCACAGGTTGAGGAGGAGCGTTATTTTGAGCCTTGCTGGCTTCTACTGATGGTCGAGCGGGTGTCAACTTAATAGATTTACCCTTATGTTTAAACACTTAGGTATTGGCTCGACCATAATTAATAACATCAATGTCATAGAGCCAAGGGCGACCGAGGAGAACATGGGACGCATCCATGGGAAGCACGTCACACCAAACCCTGTCAGAGTAATTTCCCATTTGAATTGGGACTAAACACCTCTCGGAGACTGGTAGGGAGGTTTTATCAACCCAAGCTACCCTATAAGGTTGTGGATGAGGTGCAGGTGTCAGTTTCAACCTTGAAACACCTGAACGAGAAATGACATTCATTGAGTTTCCCCCATCTATAACCACCTTGCAAACTTTGTCTCCACATTTGACAAACTTATGAAAATGCCGGTGCGTTTCCAATCATCCATTGCTGCTGGAGTAGATAAGATGCACCGCATGACTCTGAGACGAGGTTCATCAGGGACCTGAGGGTCGTCAAGATCTCTCCGCCATCAATTGGATCCTCTAAAGGGCCTACAACCTGTTCAACATGGTCCGGATCAAGAGGATCCTCGATCTGGGTCTCCAAGGTCATAGTACGACGAGGACAACGAGAAGCAATTTGACCCTTACTGTGGAAATTGAAACACTAAATGGAAGACGCACCGGAACGAGAGCTAGAAGCTGGAATATCAGTACCCTTGGGAGGGCCAACTCGAAAAGGAGTGGTGTTAGGCCCACCAGAAGGGACAGGTGCAGTCTGGGTGACTCCGCGATATCTCTCAAACGTAATCCTAGACTGTGCTTGACCATGAGATTGTTGCCTCTCCCTATGTTGGTTTTCAGCGTTATCTTATTCGATGGGTTGGTCGACCAGATGCAGATGCTACATGGATTACTGAGGATGAGTTTAACCGCATTGATCCCGATCTTTTGGAGCAGTACCGTTCTTTTGACTCTCCAAAGGCGAGTTTTCCTCAGCCTGGGGGGAAATGATGTAAATCTTGTTGATGGATATCGTGTTTATAGGCGTAGACGTAGATCATAGGAGTTTTTTGTCATTTATTGTTGTCTTAGGGGTATTTAGGTCATTAGGAGTATTTCGCTTTTTGTGGTTGTTTAAAGGATATTTTGGGTAATTCAGTTTTGTTTAGGGTGTTGTAGGAGTCATGGGTAGTGAATGGAGTAGTGGTAGTTATTTTTTTTAGTGTCTATTAATATTATGCTAATTTGTTAAAGACGATCAGTTATGGTGGAAATCAGTGAACTGTTTATCTTCTTCCCAAATCTCTCCCAAGTTCATCTAGCTCTCTTCTCCTCACTTTCTCATATTTTCTTCCTGGTTCTTCAATTTCTTCTCCTTTCTTCTTCTTCTTCTTCTTCTTCTCTTTCTTTTCTCTAATTTCTGTGCAGGTACTGCATTAATCTAGTATCAGAGCCGAAAGATCTGGAGTTTAGGTTCAGTCCATTTTCGTCTTCACCATTAACAACAGTCCCCACCTCGTTTTCATGACGAAAAAAAGAGGTGCAAAGGTAGCAGATTTCTAGGTTCAAAAGAGAAGAAGAGAGTTTTGGATGTATAGCAGTAGCATAGAGAGAGATTACAGCAGCAGCAACAAAAGAATCTGTCCTTCCACATTCTTTTTTTTTCTCTAGCACATAGTTTGCTTAAACTCCGGCATCTTCATCGACGTCGATCACCACCATCTCCCAAGTCCAGGTGCAGGAACTCCAACTCGTTGAGAGGCTTCGATCTCCCCTCTCTCTGTCTCTGTCTCTCTGTCTCTGTCTCTGTCTCTTTCTTTTTATAATTTCATCTACTTTTTTTTAAGCTAGAAATTTCACTACTGAACCCTTAAACAGCAGCCCATTGAACCTTTCTTTTTTAAAATAGCAGTCCAGCCCACTAACTCTGGCCATCCGAACCCAAGCCCGAGACCAGTAACCCCATACATCAGCCTAACCCAACCCAACTCTACCCTAACCCGAACCTGACCCTAACGCTAACCCGAACTTGACCCTAACCCGAACCTGACCCTAACCCAAACCTGACCCTAACCCTAACTCGAACCTAACCCAGTTCAAAAAAAAACCAGAAAGAATAAAATAAAATAACTACAACTACTCCATTCCGATGTTGTTTTCTGCGAGAGGCGAGGCGAGGCGATGGCCTTGCCGCCTCGCCTACGTGTCGCCCGAGAACTTCAGCAGTCCGGCGAGCTGCAACTCCGGCAGCCTGCTGAGACTGATGAAACAGCATGCCAGTTAAGAAAAGAAGACTGGAAGGTAATTGATCAGTGGCGGCGAGTGGAAGCCCGACGGCAAGGCAGAAAACCCTAGCTTTTCCCCTTTTCTCTTTCTATTGAACAAACCAAATGAGAGCCCTAAACTGAAGTTGGGTTATAAACCCATCTAAAAAACGTTTTAATCAAAAAAACAGTTCAAAATTTCGTTTTTTATAAAAAAATACCCGATGATTTGGGGGCACCACGCATTGGATTGGGGCGACCGCCTATTTGATCCTCTGGGCGACCGCCTAGGCGACCGCCTAGGCGAGAAAGGCGATAACCTGAGGAAAAACATGTAAGGCGATGCGGTCCTTCTCATATCGCCTCGCCTAGGACGCCTTTAACAACATAGCTCCATTCACTACCCACGACTCCCACAACACTCACAAAACTGAATTACCCAAAATATCCTTTAAACGACCACAAATAACGAAATACTCCTAATGACCTAAATATCCCTAAGACAACAGTAAATGACATAAAACTCGTATGATCTACGTCTACACCTATAAACACGATATCCATCAACAAGATCTCCATCGAAAAGACATCTAAAATTTGACAATTTTCAAGGTTGACTAGAGGGGCTTAGAAGTCTTAGAACGGGTTGATTTTCAATGAGGATGATGTAAAATGAATACTTCAATCACCGGTTATTTTCAGTTATTTCCAAATAGCGGATGATGGGGTTACAAGTTCTAGAATGCGCTAATTTTTTATGAGGATGATCAACTTCATATGGTTCCCACAATTAATGTATAAATAAAGATGTATATATATATATATATATATATACAATTGGCACTCCAATCTCTCCTAATACCATACAATTATCTATTTGCACATGCCATTGAAAACTTAAGGATTTAGATTTTATTTATTTATTTTTTTTTGAAGAGAATTCAAATTTATTGAGAAGGCCGAAATGGCAAAAAATGTACATATCAATATATAATTACATAAACATCATTTACTATAGACCTAAATCCTTTCCACTTGTTGGGGGACCCTCACATTTCTATTTTGTCGTTGGCGAGGGGGTGAGCCGGTGACCGGTAGGACCAGTCGTGCTACTATTTCAGCCATCCAGATCCATCCTTGCCTCCCCAATTCCGATGGGATACAAACATTTAGAGGCCTCCCGCCATACCTGGAGATCCTGATATACTCCCCCTTGACGTTCTTTTGCCGTTCCACCAGAAACGCCTTATCCCCTTCCCTGAAGGTCTTAAAAGTAGGATTCGGCCATTCTCTTGAACTCTCAGAAACGAGGAAGTCTTTTAGTTTTATCCCGATACCGTTGGGGACCTTCACGGCGTTCGTTCTTCCTCGTCCTCTTTCTGCGATCTCCAAAAGCTTCTCTACCTGGTACCTAAGAAGTTCGAAGGTTTTGTTTTCAAGCTGTATGAATCTCCTATCCTCCGGATTCACCTGAGATCCCCCTCCGTTACGCATCCTCTCCTTCTTTTGATCAATATGATTCCCACAGGATTTAGGTTTTTGTTATATGCTTTCTCCAAATAAGTACAATCGTATAGATTCTTCATTTTCTCTCTAAACTTCTACATGATTTGAGAATGTAGAAACCTTGCCCGAGTTGTCGTCCTCTTTGGGACTAAACCAAATTGGTTCTTTTATAGCTTTTTGCCTTATAATTCGTTTCATTACTTTCTTCATACTTTTTAGTGAGGCTCATAAGTTAGACACCCCTACAGCTGATACAAGAGTGTGTGTCTCCTTTGTTCGTGTAACTAGGTTTTATGGTACTCTTTGCTCCAATTTTCTGGCATTTTATTAGTTATTCTTTTTATAAAGACATTTTATTAGTTGTCAAACAGCATCATCAGCCATGCTAGTCCAATATCCTCCATGCATGCGCAAGGTTTAGAATCTCGTCTAGATTGAGTGTTTTGAATAGTTGAAGAACTTAGATTTTCCTACCAAAACGTTTGGAATGAAAATGAGTGATGCAGACCAAGATATATGGAGATCTTATTATGGTCACCATGGAAATTATGATGAAACCTATGTTGTTAAAGGCGACGCCTAGGCGCGCCTAGGCGACCTAGGCGAGGCATTTGGAAGAGGGCCGCATCGACTTACTAAAAATTCCCCAGGTTAGTGTTTTTGGCACCTAGGCGCGCCTGGGCGATCGCCCAGGGTCGACCAGGGGACTAAATAGGCGGTCGCCCCAGAACAAGTGTCCAAAATCCTTGGTGTTTTTAATAAAAAAAATAAAATTTGAGGCTGTTTTGATTAAAGCCGCTGCTCCAAAGTCTTTTTCTCTTTTCCTCTTCTTTTTCTTCTGCTTCTTTTTCTTCTTCTTCTTCATCATCATCTTCTTCCTGGGTTTATCCTGGAACAGGTTTGAAACCAGCAGTTTTTTTTATGAAATTAGCACCTAGTTTTGTGAAAACCCAGCCAGCACACTGTTTTATAAAACCAGCACGCTGTTTTATAAACCCTGCATGTTGTTTTATAAAACCACCTGCTTTTTTGTAAAACCAGCAGCTTGTTTTATAAAAACCAGCTGTTTT
>MVGT01000542.1:104623-155338 GCA_002174775.1 Macleaya cordata | reverse complement strand
TAGCACCTAGTTTTGTGAAAACCCAGCCAGCACACTGTTTTATAAAACCAGCACGCTGTTTTATAAACCCTGCATGTTGTTTTATAAAACCACCTGCTTTTTTGTAAAACTAGCAGCTTGTTTTATAAAAACCAGCTGTTTTATTTATCAGAAACAAGCACATTTTTTTTATAAACCCAGCACTTTGTTTTATAAAACCACCTATTTTTTTTTGTAAAACCAGCAGTTTTTTTTAGAAAACAGCAGTATTTTTATTTTTTATTAGTTATTAAAGGTGTGGGCCATGATAATAAAAAGTATGACTCCTAAAATCTTTTATCAAATGCGGTGGTTTAAAGTTTTATGGGCGACGCCTAGGCGCGCCTAGGCGAGGCGTCTACCCTATCGCCCCGCCTCGCGTCGCGCAGAATACAACATATAGGATGAAACATTCAAAAGATTCGTAAATTTTGAATCATGTCCACCTCAATTAGAACCTCATTTGGCACTAAGAGTGTCATGCCGTTACTTATAATGAAAAGAAGTGGAGTACTTTCTTAAAGATGTGATGTTTGGAATGTCGCTTCTCTATCTCTTGTTCCATTCAAGTGAACGCTTTATGATTTTGTTTTAATAGAGACACAGCTAATGGAATCATTCTCTTGCTCTAACAGTTTTTCTCTTTTATGCATAACCTTCAAGACCTTCTTTAAAAGTTTGTTATTCTCTGACTCTCTGTAGAGCCGGAAGAATGTTCTTGTTAAATCTGTTGGTGTTGTCGATGCAAACTTGGATACAGTCTTTGAAATGGTTCTTAGCCTTGACCGACATCAGAGATATGAGTAAGTTGATCATACTAAGTTTGCATTATTTGCTTATACTACCTACATCTCTCTAAAAATGATCTGTACAGGTGGGATATGTTGACAAGCGACCTAGAACTAGTAGATTCCGTGAATGGGCACTATGATGTTGTCTATGGGACATATGACCCAAAATACCATACCAGGTATGTTATTATAGACTTTCGGAATCAATCTTGTTTTCCCTCTACAATTGCCTAACCCAATTGGTTAGATATAACTTCATTGTTTACACTAGTCACTACTCGGACCTTTATATATCCTACTATCTTTCATAGACAAATAACGTTTATCTTACATTTGTTGTCACCAACAGAGCTTTGCATTTCCATGCCAAAATAGTAGAAAACTTATATTCATCTTACTTTATTTGTTTAGCTGTTTAATTACTCTCAAGACCTAAACTAACAAGTGGCATTCAACTAATGATGAAATCTGAGACATCTTGGTTTGTTATCTTTTTCTGTTCCCACAACACAATGACTGCAGTTTTATCCAGTGATCTATTGAGAAGTCTGAAACAAAAGTCCTTAGTAGTCATGTTTATGATTTGCAGTCAACCCTGCAATAGTTTTCAACTTGGTAGTATAGCTAGTCGGCAACTCGGCTGATCAATTACTTGACAAGTTGACAACTCACGAAGTTGGCAAATTAAGTCATTTCATTGTTTCATCAAGACTAAGATGTAAGTTGAACCATTCTTTAGGTTAAAAATGAAAATCAGATCGTTCATTAGAATCATTACATAGATCAAACCATTCATAAGTCTAAGATGAAGCTCAAGACCGTTAATCAAGTTTACAGTACTCTGATTAAACTATTAAAAAGTCCATGATGCATATTAAACTGCCCTTTGAGGGCCTTGAGCGTTTGCCCTAATACAAAGATTCAAAGTTGAGAGGGAAATGCCCAGATTTTGCGTTGAGAGATTACTAAGTAATCATCTAGGCCGTGTTTGTTTTCACGTACATTCAATCCGAGCCTAGGGGTAGAAACAATAGTCCACTAACCATTTAATACTTATTTCGTTCTCCCATAAGAGGGAAATTTTGAATTCAGTTCATCAACTGGGTTTCCACAATCCAGCTCGAGTTGACGAGTGAGAGTGCATGCAAAACCAACAATGTCTGTCTCTATCTCTCTATTTCTTTCTCCAATTGACTAGCAAAAGCAGAAATCTAAGAGGATCCTCATTGTGTTATATTTTGTTTTTATTTTTTGGTTTTCCCAAAATATTTGTATCATTCTCCTAAAGTTCGTTGTTTCCCCATTGGGAAGACAACTTTCCTTCCCTGGAGGAAGAAACTTACCTCAACATTGAAATTTTATACTATGCTTATGAGTAAGAGTTTTATTCTGTTGTTCAAGCTCTTCAATGTCCATTGTTATACTTATTTGGATTTTATATTGTTCTCAAGAGGAGTTTGTTTTGTTATTTGATCATGAAGCCCTTAAGCACAACAATTGTTAACAAAAGCTAACTTAACAAGAAGCTCAATGGAATTGATAAGAAGACAAACTTGACATGCTCATATTGATGTGAACTCAAGTGGCGGAAGCAAACTCTTATTAATTCAATCTAGAAAGTTAGGGTTCTTCAAGAATTTACAAAACCAAACAAGTAGGCTTTAATCTCTAAAACAGAAAACACAAAGTTGAAAAACTATTACAACCAAGGGTAAATGGCCGACGCCTCAAGTAGAGGCACACAGGTCACCCGTCAGGATAACTCATGGGTATATGCGCCCTCGCATCATCCTCCCCAGGTTGAAAAGGAGGACTCCTACGAAGAAACGCCGTATAGTGCTAAAAAAATTCAGGATCTAGTTACTGAAAACTGGCTTCTCTTATCCAAGTGTTCTCAGAATCTGGTCGATTCCTTTGGCCCTGTTTGTTAAAGTTTCTAGTAGAATTATTTTTATATTATAGAAATAATTCTCTTATAAATAATTCTATGATTTTTATTTTTGTTAGAAATTTTAACAAACAATTTTTTCAGGAAAAGTGTTGATAAATTACCAATATTGATGACCGGGAGAGTGAAAGGAAGGAGAAGAACCTTCTCAGAGATGTTTGAAATCAAATTATTCCAATTCCAATAGCTCGGACTCGGATCGTGGGGATTGCTGGAATACTTCGTATCAACAGATACTCGGTCTATCAATATCGATTTGATCCGAGAATTTATAACCCCAAATTTCTCTCAATAACCTAATACTTTTTTTTTATTATTTTTTATCACGAAAATCACAAAATTACTACCAAAATCTCAAATTTGAGCTTGAAAGGAGAAAAGCCAAAAAGTTATTTTTTTGTTCTTTACTTTACCCTTAAGGGTTTTGCTGTGGGCTATTAGTTATGCGTGAAAATGGCACATAAAACTTAGTATGGTTAGCAAGTTCACTAGAAGTTGAAGAAATAATTTATCAAGTTCACAAGAAATTGATAAATTGCAATAACAAGTTCCTAAGAAGTTGGTAGAAAGAAAGAGTTATTGATAGTATTAACTTGTGAAGGCAGAAGTGCAGAACTATGAAGTTGTAGAGAGTAGATTGAGATTTCAGACTAGAGAGAGAAGAGTGGAGCTTTTGCCAATGTATGAAAATCAATACCTAATACTATCTATTTATAGATAAAAGAGTGGCTTAACTTAGAAAGTATACTAAAACTAGAAACACAATTCACGTGGTACTATTCACGTGAATAGTAACCCTGAAATATAAACTTATAACATTTATTACTATTTTTTTTTCTGCAATGCTCACTTTTGACTTTGGAATATGATGTAATAATCCTAAACTTGAGCTTTCTTTAATTATCATATTGGCATAGCAACTATTTTCTTAAATTCTAGCTGCAACTATATCTTCCTTAGATGCTCTGATCTTTCCAGGTGGCATTCCAAAAGGGATTTTGTTTTCTCAAGGCAGTGGTTTCGAGGACAAGATGGAGCATATAGTAAGTAATATCATTTATAATTTAGAGCATGCTTTCATAATTAAGCTTTCATGGTTGTTTTTTATAGCCTTAATTGCTTTTGACGATCTTTCTCTGTCGTATATCCATTAATTCATTACTATGTTATGTTTGATGTATTTGCCTACTTGAGCTACATAATGGTTACATAATGTTCATTCTTGTCCGTTCTCCATTTTATTCGATGTTAAGTAACGCGTCAAGCTCTCAAAAAAATTGTTAAAGCTTTTGGATTTCTAAAGGAGTGAGAAGAAGATGGATGATTGTTAGAAACTTTAAACTTAGCAAGTGGGAGGGGAGCATCCTAGTACTCCAAAATACAAGTCATCAAATACTACGGAGAAGCAATTAATTAGGTGGATATCAAATAGGAGAGGACATGTAGAAGAGTTCCTGATTATTTGTTTTATGATTGAAAAAGAGGGTTAACAAGTAGAATGCCTTTGTGGCTAGATCATCGGTGGGAGTTTTAGTCTTAGAAGCCAGAATCGTTCATATGGGTGACGATTCTTGGTTAGAACCGTGATTCCGCGGTTCTAACTAAGAATCGAGTTTGGATCGCGATCCAAAGTGGAAGGGAACGCGATTCCCCCGAAGATCGGAGTGTTTCCATTGGAGGGAAGAAGAAGATGTACAGATCTTTTGAAGAAGAAGAAAGAGTTCAGAAAAGCTATAAAATAAGGAAGAAAAGGAAGAAGAAATGTTCTTGTTCGCTTGATTTTTCGCCGCCGATCGTCGCTGTCCATAGTCCGCTACTTTTAGCCGCCATCATCGACTAAGAGGATACCCATCTCTTATATCCTCTCTTATAACTTCTTACTTATAACCTAACCCTAAAACTAACTTATAACCCACCCAAGCTATTATAACTAAGCCCATTTTGTTGGTACAAGCCCACTTTGTTTAGTTAAATGTTATTTAAATTTTAAGGCCCATCTGACCTCGTTTTTTACAGCCTCATTTTGTTCAGTTAAAAGTTAAAACTAAGCCCACTTCTTCTTTAACCCAACCCAACCTATTTAAAATTAAACCCACTTTTTTTTTTCAAAGGCCCAATTCTTAAATTTGGACTCACATAAGTCTATTTAAAAGTTAAGATGACCCTTTTAATGTTCAAGCAACTCATTTTAACTTAGAGTTTGTTTGTTTTCTAATTTCAAAATATATATATATACACACCCCTCACACTCCCATGACGCTCCCAACCTTAGACTCTTCTAAGTATTCACGCTTCCCTGCCCCCGCTCCCGCTCCCGGCCCCGCTCCCGCCCTCGCTTCTAAGGTTTTAGTTGTTTGGGACAAAAGAATTAGGGACGAAAATGACCTTAAATATTGATTACTCTTTTCTCTGATTGATAAAATATATTTTACTGTAACATGGTAGCAGAAAATCCCCAACATACCACCTCAAGGTACCAACTGATAGAGGAGCTCAGTTTGCAACAAATGAAAACAAAAACTAAATCACAATCAATTGGAACACCATCCCTCTCATTGCAGGTCAAGTCTTTGAATCTATTAGCCGTAAAAAATGAAATCACGAATAATTCAAGAAGACTGCAATGTTAAGGTCTACCTTTTTGTGGTCATTACCGAGTTTCAAAGATTTTGATTGGTCCTCTCCTTCCAAGCGGACCAACATGGTGGACGGAAGGAGATTCTGATGGGCTTGGCTCTGCTATTAAAAGCCTTGGGGTGCCAAGCTTTAATAAAACAGTTAATACTAGATAACATTTCTGGAAATTGCCACCCCATGTCCAAGTGCTAGAGAAAATCCATTCACACCCCTTAAAAGAAAGGACTGTTGTTTAGACGTATGAAAGAAACATGAAATTGTCTTTGTTACTCATAAAATAAAGAATTCTTTAGATTATTTTGAATAGCATTTAGCTTTTAACGAGAAATCTGGGTTTGCTGTTCTCTTATTACTTTGAATGACAGTGTTTTACATTTATTGCTGCAGCCATTTTACAATTTCCTGCCATCCACAAAAAACGACCTCCAAGATCTGGCTATCGGCGAACAAACATTACTCGTGAGATTTTTTCTGTTACAGATGTGGATCTTATTTGCGCTGTTTAATTGTTTTTGTTGCATGTGCTTACTAGAAATGCCTGATTTATGTTACCTTGGAGTTTCTTTCGTAGGTTATATGGAATCTAGTAGTAAGACTTTCATATAATTTATGACAAGAAAAAGATGGTTGTTTAGTGATAGTTTTTAGTTCCTTTGATATATGAATAAAATGCTGGTATCTGTCTACTAATTTCAATGTTTGCTTGATTTTACGTCTTTCACTTGAAGATGACCTCTGCTGAAATGCCATGCAACCCTCAATTGAAAAGTTACTTGATTACTTCCAAGTCAATCCTTTTTTTTTCGGTTTTACATAGAATTTTGAAAAGACTGAAGTGAGTCATTTGATGTAAAATGACAACGAAATAACAATGCCCCGTGAATAATAGATGGACTTAGGACGAGAAAACACAAAAGTTTAGAAACATTGATCTTGATTGGTTGAGTCCTAGTCCTTTAGCGGTGGTGCATGTTCCCCATAGAAATTCAAAAAAGAAATAGAAGATGACAATGGAAAGGAGAAAAAACAAAATTTCTGCAAGAGTTGGGGTGCTTCTCAGAGATACAATAGTAAATAACAAAAGGATACTACTTGTTACGAAATGGAAAATCACTTTACATGCATCAGTTATGTGGCTGTTTCTGTCACCTAGGGTTGTTCTTCTGAATTGGTGGAGCTTCATGGTTTTGCTTGTAGGATAGGCATTAAAGACTTGCTATCTTTTTTTTTTTTTTTTTCGTCACATTGATGACTTGCCTATAATACTATGAGAATAATGGTTGTAAGGATACTTTTTATGTGTAATAAGACTGTTCAGTGCTTATGCTGAATTGGAACATAATCTATTCATGGTTTTCTACCACACATGATCTGTCTTGTTTGTTTTTCTTTTTTATGCATAACTTGATAGAACACATTCAAATTTAGCAATTAAGCTATCATACCAATACCGGTGTGGGGTATACTGTTAAAACGGGAGTGGCCGATTTGGATATGGCACCCGTTCTGAGTAGTGTTACACTGCATCTTCATAGCCATTAAGGCTTTTTACTCTTGAGATTTTCTTTTGTTAAGGTGCATATAATTCACCTAGGGTATCTTATATTGTTGTTTCGCGGCCCTTGCCACTATATCTGTACCATATTTTGATGTTTGAGGACAATATTCATAAAACAAACTGCAATTTCATAGGGAGCTTTTGAATCATGCAAAACATTCTGTACAATAATTGCTAATTTCATGCTGACTAGAAAGTCTAGAATATAGAACTTAAACATATTGCAGCTATAAATATTTGGGAAATGCCTAGGAATCTTGGAAAAAAGAATTCTATGCTTTGTATTAGCTGGATTTTGTATCGCAACTATATAAGCATTGCAGTTTAGTTAAAAAGCAGATGTTAATAACCTTAGGCAAGGATGTCAAATTGGAATCGAATTGTAAGAGGGGTACGATTGAAGGCTCGCAACACCTTGAGCTGGATAGAACCGGGCAGAGCCGGCAAGAATCAGACATAGACAATTGGGCTGAAATCGGCCTTCGGTGAACTGGGAGCTAGAGGTAGTAAGAGGTCCTTCCATTCAATATTAATTGAAGAAGAGTACCTCTATGGGATTTGAACCCAAAACTTATGGAAGCCAAAGCTTCTAACCACTCGGGAAAGTGGTCTTCCATGTATACTGAATTCCCATTTTTCTTGCATGTATTTCTGTGGTTTGTCGTTTACCTGCACAATGATAAAAGAAGGTCATCAAACTATCAAGTATCAAGTTATCAACCACAATCCCTATTTTCTTACATGTATTTCAGAATTTCTTTTTAGAAGGATAGTCATACTCTCCATAAAGATCTCTTTTTGAATTTTTTTAGAAAGGACAAAATTCCTAAAACACAAAGAAATTAAGAGGAAAAGAAATTAAGGAGACCAAAATGTGAAACACATCCATGCCGAGTCGTATGATTCAGTATGAATCATTAAATCCAAAAATTGATCGTATGATTCAAATTTGAATTGTAGGATTTTGCCTAAAAATGATTCCTTGTTCAAATCGAATTGAAAACCTTTAGATTCAAATTGAATTGTTTTACATCCACTGACTTAGGTATCAAGAGCTATGTTGTCAAAGGCGACGCCTAGGCGTGCAGGTAAAAATGTTCTCGCATCGCTTTCCCCAAATTTCGTCAGATTTCTTCGATCGACGCTTAGGCGCGCCTAGGTGACCGCCTAGGCTCGACCCGGGGAAATAAAAAGGCGACATCTCCTTCATCTTCTTCTTCTTCTACTTCAGTCACTGGTTCTTTTGTCTTAAGAACAGATAAAAGAAAAGAGAGAGATGTAGAAGATGAAGTGAAAACGTAGAAGACAAAGTGAGAAGAGAAAAGGAAAGAGAGAAAAGGAGAGAGATTAAAATAAAGTAATAATGATATTGTAGTGAGAAAAGTAGATGACGTGTGGCATTTATGAGGATGGGTACTGCCCAAGAAGTAATTAATTTATTGGGTGTAACAAGTAAAGATAGTAGGTGTATTGGGTGGAAAAATGCAACCCCAAAAGAAGAATCTTGAATAATGTGCCTGTTTTAGCTTTCCAGCCAAATGTCCCTCTCTTTCCTTCTTTTCAAACACCTTTTTAAACAAATGTCTCTGTCAAGATGGGTACAACTTTAAAACACGGCAAAATTAAACCCATTTATTTATCTTTTTAGAAGTTTATTTATATTTTTTAGTTCTTCCCAACACTATCTCGTCTCTCTCATTTCTCTGTTCTGGTTTCTCTAGGCGACGCTTAGGCGCGCCTAGGCGAGGCGAGGGCCTTGTCGCCTCGCTTCGCATCTCGCAGAATACAACCTAGATCAAGAGTGACCTTAGATACGCTTTTGCGACCGGGAAAATACTTTAAGTAGTAACAAGTGGGGCGCTCCCCTATCTTACCTAAAGCAACTTCAATCCCCTACAACCGCCCCAATTTTTGCTTGGTGTTTATGACGCGATACAGAACCTCGAACGTGATGGGACCAAGTAGGGAATTGCAGCTAAAGCAAATCTAAATCTTAGTTACTTTTTTTGCTTCTAATTCTTGGCCAACCAACTATTTTATATCCTCTCTCCCCGTTATTTATATAATATGTGAGCCATGGGACTAGCTTTATGCAGACAATTAGAATGTAACACTAGAAATAGAGAACAGAGAAAAAGCAATAGACTGGGCCCTAAACACAACTAACTACTCAAAAATATAAAATAGTAGTAATGTAAACTCTAACACACTCCCCCTCAAGCTGGAGCATTGAGATTAAACATGTTCAGCTTGTAGCAAAATCAATCGAATGGTGAACATGCAAGTGGCTTGGTAAGTATGTCACTCAGCTGCTTTTCAGACTTCACATAAGCGTAAGTGATATGCTTCTTTATCATCTTTTCACGAATAGCAATCATTTTCAATATGTTTGGTGCGCTCATGAAACCTTGGATTGCTTTTAATGTATGTGGCTGCTTGATTATCACAAAACATCTGAATAGGAGAAGGACCCTCCATACCCATTTCACTTAGTAACAACTGGACCCATAAAATATCCCAAATAGTGTGAGCCAAAGCTCTGTTTTCAGCTTTAGCGCTGGACTTGTAGCCCGTTTGGTAAAGCTTTTTTAATTGTTTGAAGTACTTATTTTATAGTTTTCTCCCCCTATGGTGTTTGGTAAAGTGAAATATAAATATATATATTTTTAAAGCAATGACATTTCACAGTAGTTTTGAGAAGTAGGGGAGGTTGCTTTTCAAAGCACCTTCTATGAGAACCAGAAAGTACTTTATTTAATAGCCGCAGAAATACCAAATTAATAATTGTCTACAACCTGCTTCTTACTACTCCAAGTTACCAGATTTCTTCTTATATATGTACAATATACCTGATGTGGAACGCCTGTCAACATGATCACCTGCTCGGTCAGAATTCGAATAACTAACCATGGTCAGAGGATCACCATATTGCTTATATAACAAGCTGCGACCTGGAGAACCCTTGGGATATCGAAGGGTCCAACAAACAGTCTCAAAGTGGCTTGCGTGGTGCATGCATAATTTGACTGTTAGAAGATTAAATCGTGTGACCAGTATGGATCGGCGATCCACGTTATGGTTGTTATATAAATCATCATATGAACTGGCAGATATGGGTATTGTTGTTGTTTTCTCAGATTCATGGATCAACGATCCACGTTAGGGTATTGCACCTTTGTTGGGGGAAATCTTGTTACTTGGCAAAGTAAAAAGCAACAAGTTGTAGCTAAGTCAAGTGCCGAAGATGAATGCAGAGCCATGGCTCATACTGTGTATGAAATGTTGTGGGTCCAATCATTGTTAGGTGAGATGGGGATTCAAGTTCTTGGTCCTATGCAGATGTGGTGTGACAATACAAAAACCACGTATATTATGAGTAATCCTGTGTTTCACGAAAGGGCCAAACATATTGAAGTTGATTGCCATTTCATTCGTGAGAAGCTGATATGGAAACAAATTACTTGTCCATGTGTGAAGTCTGAAGAACAGCTGGCGGACATTCTCACGAAACCTCTTGCTCGTTCTCCTTTCGATTGGTTATGTGGCAAGCTGGGCATGTTTGATTTGTATGCTCCAGCTTGAGGAGGAGTGTTAGAAGATTAAATCGTGTAATTTAGGGTTTTACGCTTACTGTAGCTAGCGATTAGGTTTTTATTGTTGTAACAGTACACTTAATGAACATATAGAAGGGGGAGAGAGGCTACACAATTAGTAACTCTCTCTACCCTCCTCCTCTTCTTTTCTTCTTCCTCTTCTCTTTTCTTTTTATTCTTCTGCTTTTAACTTTGACTAACAACTCCAACTGCATATGTGATATCAGGATGAGTCACAGTCAAATAGATTGGTTTCCCAACAAGCCTCCTGTCACGACCAACATTATTAAAAGAGCTCCTCTTGTTCTGCAGCCAGGTTCATAGTAAAATACTAAAATCTATAGGAGTTTCCGCAGAGCTTGTTCCAACTAAAACTGTCTCACTCAGAAGGTCAAGAGCATATTTTCTTTGGGAAAGACTTGTACCAGCTTTAGAATTAACAACTTCAATGGCCAGAAAATAATGAAGCAGACCCAAATCCTAAATAGAAAATTTCTTGCATAGATGTTGCTTTTAGTTTGAGATACCCTTAGAGTAACCACCACTGGTAATAATATCATTAATATGCACAATAAGAATAATGGTACATGCGGAGGAATGATGGACAAACACAATTTGATCAGAAACTCTTAACAAGTTATTTGCCACCAGAGGCTGTATTTTCCTCCAACGGTTGGGCTATTTGCCCAAAATTTTGATATCCAGAACTTGGTAATGATCTAGGATAACTTTTGATTGCTTACCCAAGTAGCTAGCAGGTTCAGTTATGTGCTTCTTGAGTCTATGGTTCCTTAGAAGTTAGAACTAAAAATTGTTTGTATGTACCGACTCTTTTAGTTCTTTTTTTATGATGATAAGCTATTTTATCAAAGGCGACGCCTAGGCAAGCTAGGCCTGCAGGTAAAAAAGACCTCGCCTCATCTTAGACCATTTTCCTCAAGTTTTAGGCGAAGGCTCGCCTCCGGTCGCCCCAGGAAAAATTTCCTCTGCCTCGAACAAACCTCACTTTTTTGCTTTTTTTTTCATTCTTTTTCATTCCAAACTCTCTCTAACCTCCTAAAACCCTATTTCTCCTCATCTTCAAATCTCGAACTCCATTAAATCACTTCAAAACAAGATTTGTGAACTTGTGTACTTCATTGATTTGCTAATCTATGTCGTTTTATTGCAATTTATGCATAAATCATATAAAGACTAAATATGCATGTATGTTGAAATAAGTATAATAAATCTATAGGATGATTGAGAAGGAGTGTCTAAAAAATACAGGAGGTCACTGTTTCTAACTTTCTATGTGACGCCTAAACTCCCCTAGGCGAGGTGCCTAGCCCATCTCTCTGCCTCGCCTCATGCCTCAGACAACCTAGATTGTAAGGAAGGTCCATGAGTTCTTATTCTCGCTTGCTAATTGAATAAAAGGTTATAATTATGAATGTGACCCCAAATGTTCTTTTTCTTAAAACTAATCGTCTGTCTTCTGCTTCTAGCTTATTGTGTGTGTGAGTGTGTGTACATATATTTCTTACAGTTATAAGAAGTTAGACAATTGCTGATTGGCATTGTTTGGAAAGGCTGTTTTAGGCTATGCCTTTTGGCTCACCTCAATACGAGACTATAAGATCTGGGTTTGAGGCTGTAGCCTCAAGGGTACACTGGGGGCTTACGCTTCTTGACAGTGAGGCTTAACCTGAAGGGTGTAGCCTCAATATTCAGTTATGCTATAGCCTCATTTATGCACATAAATGTTGTTTTCTGGACCATCTAAAACTCTTTTAGAATTTGTGTTTCTTAATTGTTCAAAAACACTTCCGAAAATGCCTCTCGAATCCTACTTTGTTTTAAATCTCCCAATTTTGTTTAGGTCTTTGTCAACTAAATATCTTACTTTGTGACAAATCCTAAATGTGAGATAGGTGCTATGGTCTTGCTTTTACTCTATAAAACTTTTTACATAATATGTTGTTTCTAATTCTTTTAGAATTGTTTACAATATATTTTTTATAAATAGGAAACATTTAATTGTTGAAAATGAGGTTAAGCTTGTGCAACACCTTGCCTTTTGGAAGCAAAAGGTCATGGTTGACAAATTATCTTTCTTAAACAAGGCTGATTGGTGAAATTGTGACCTACGTTTCTGTTCTTTGTTGTGGATATCTTGCATAGTTGTATTTACTTTTCGAGAGTTCAAACCTGCCGGGGTTATTTCCAAGTAGACGTTGATCTTTTGATAATCTATTGTCATACGGACTTAACTGCAGGACAAGGTGAAGAAATGTTGTATTAGGGATTCTCTGTAGTCTTTTCATAACATGCTTGCTGGAATCAGTTAATGTTGTTGCAGAATGCCTATTGTTATTCTTAGAATTCCTTTGTGTGAAAATTAGATGTGTACTTCTACAACTTTGGAGACATGTGCTTTTATAGAACAGGCTTCATGAAGTTTCTGTCATGTTCTTTACCTTTATTGGTTTTATGTTGTAGCTTCCACTTGGGAGATTAAATCTCTAGACCCACCATTGGCTTCAAATGCTCCAAGATGTCTTGTGACTCTAATGCTGGAGATAAACTCCAGTGGCTGGCGTAGATGGAAAAAAGATCAATACTCAACGTTTGAGAAGACCATTCCTTTTGCCTTGTTGTGCCAAGTAGCAGGTTCAGTAACTTATTGATTTCTTTTAATCTCTTATTGGAAATTTAATGCTCAAATTTGAACCTTCATGCATATATGGTTTTACTGTTGTTTTTACTTGTATTTACACTTATTTAGGGTAGACATGAGAAAAGTTATTGTTATTCATGCTTTTATTATGTCATGCAAATTCTAAAATCTTTTTTGCTTAGGGAGTCTAATTTGTGTGGTCCATTTCTTTGCTCAGGACTTAGAGAATATTTTGAAGCAAATCCAGCTATGACATCTACATCTACCACAACCATTGTCCATTCAGAAACGTCTAACTCTTCTACTGCATATAGTGAATTTGAAGATCCAGACTTAAGTGATGAGTTTTATGATGCCATTGCCGCTGACGAGTCATCTGAAGATGAAGATAGTAGTGATGATGATGTAGAGCTGACCAAGAAGGTTTGATATATTCCTCTGGTATACTTATATGCCAAGAAAAGGAATTATGTTTGAGTGAATTTTTGTTGTGCAAATTTATCTTAGGGGCATAATTTATAATGCGTTGTTACAATCTTCTCGCAGGATGGAAAGGTTAAGCTAAAGAATGTTTCATGGGCAATTGCCAGGCTAGCTTTGAAGCGAACTCCAGGTGATCCTTCCCTGCCCTCTAGCATGGCATCAGAATCCCATTTGCTTATTTTTGAATAGATGCTTCTTTTTGATAGCCTTTAGACTCGCTTCGGCGACTTCGCTCGTTGGGTGAGGTAAGGAGTAGTATAAGAGTGGCTTGGTCACTAAGTGGTCGGGATCGGGTTGACTCGGCNGTCGAAGTTGAAGCGAGTAACTCGGCGAGTATGGGTCGACTCGGGTGACTTTTTAGATGCTTTGACTCGGCGAGTGACTCGTCAATGACTCTCCTTTTTAATTGTTTAAAAAAAAAACATTTAAAACTCATTTAAAAGACTTAAAACTTCAATCCCTAAAAGCCCCTTCAACAGCCTGACAAAGAGGGAGAAGAGGAGGAGAAAAGGCAGATCAAGTCGACTGTAAGCCCAACCCCTTCCAGGTACGATTATTTTTTTTATCGGTTCCAGGTACGATTTTCATTTTTCTTCAGCTCTTCTTCTTCTTCTTATTCTCCTCCACCTCTCAAGCTCGACACAGCTACAGCCAAAACCCTAATCTACCATTTTTTTATTTTTCTTTTTCTTCTTCTTCCTTCTTCTTCTTCTTCTCATCCTCAAGCAGCTCCCAGACCATCACCGTTGGAAACCATAAGAGAGGGGTTTTTATTTTTTTTATCGGCAAAGAAGAACCTTTTTGAAGATGAAAAAAGGAATAATAATCAAAGTACCCTAAAGAAGCAACAATAAATAAAAGTAAACAGGATCTGGTCAAAAAAGAAAAGCAAACACAAGAAAAGTTGGAAATCCCCTTCTTTTCTTTTCTTTTTTTGATAAAAAAGCCTCTTCTTTTTCTTTTCTTCACCTTTTCTCCCTCTCACAGTCATCACCGTTAGATTAATGAGTAAGTATATTTCTCCAGTAAATTTAAATTTCAAATTAGAGTCATGTGCTGAAAAAATTAATATAATATGGATAACTTTATAAATTATAAGATACAACACATTATTTTTGCTGAAATTGACTAAAAGTAAGATGGTAAGTCATTATAGGGATGGGAAAGGTGTAGTTTACTGACCCGAGTCATGGTCGAGTCACAGCCGAGTGGATCGGCCCTAACTCGCCTGACTCGGGGATCGGTCCCTTGCCGAGTCTGTGAAAATCCCGATCCCGACTACTTAGCTTGGTCATCGATAGGCCTCTCCTTATTCATTCTATAGGGCAGGGCTGCGGACCTTGCTTGTTTCAGAAAATGTATATTCCAAGTCAATCGTATATTTGCTGAATGTTAACATGTTGTTTGCTAGGTCAAAACATTAGTGATAGGGAAAAGAGAAACCCTGTCATTGTACTGAAGTCTTTCATGGCTGGCGTAAGCAAACAATCGCTATAACTACATTACTAAAATTAGCATATGTCAAACGGTTCGGAACAGTAAATGACCCTATTTTGAACTATTCACCACAAAGCAAGATTTCCTACCCTTGTTGGAGTATCCCAGAAATCCGTAGGACTTCTAGGTCCCACTTCTATTGATATTTGAGCATCAGATTTCAACCATTCTTCTCCAGGTGGATCATCAAAGGTTCTTACTTGCCAAGATGATTTTCTAGGCTTTGCTCGCATCAATTTCTCCTGTCTGATGAAATTTGTCTTCAAGTTCTGAACATCAGTTTTCTTTGATTTGCTCTGTTGCACTCCTAACAGTACAGTGATTGACAATCATTTTACCAATCCTGTTCAATACGTTGAATGTGTGTGGAGAAGTTTGTGTAGCAAGTTAGCCAGAGCAGTGTTAAATCTTGAAGCTCGTTTTCTTTCCCCCTTTCTTTTTGATCAGTAAGTAAATCATGAAGCTCAGAACATGATATGGAATGTGAGAAGTATGGTAAAGATAACAGTGTCCAAGAAATGCTTAACAGAGAAATTTATAGTTTATGTCATCCTTATACAAGAAGTTGGAAGTAGCTGAGGAGGGGATTGTGCGACAACAGCAAGACCGTTAAAATTCTATTTTCTTAGTTGTGTCATGGAATATAGGATTATTGGCAACATAGATTGCAGCTTGGTTGCCACAGAACATGGTTATAGGATTATCATCATGAAATCCGAGTTCCTGCATTGAAGACTTCATCAACATCTTTTCACAGGTTTTACGTGCCATTGCTCTGTATTTAAGTTCATAACTCAATCTTGTCACCCTACTTATGTTTTTTGCTTTTCCAAGTGTCAAGATTACCCTCCACAAATATGTTGTATACATAATTAGATACTTTATCAGAAGTTGTAATAGCCAACAATATCATGATCTCTACCCCCAACCATTCACTGACCCTTTTCTAAGAGACAAGGTCCTATGCACGTGTGTTGCACGTGTTTCTTATGCTGGGATTGTACCAAAGAAGCGCACACATTAGAGGGACATTATCATAATTTTCTTTTTGATTGAGGTGGTTTTGTTATTTTTGAAAAGGGAACTCTGCTTCCACCCCACTTTTTTGGGGTATTCTTACACCCCATTTACACCCAACTACGAGGCCCTCATAGCTCTTCTCCCCCTCACTTTATTTATTATTTGAACTCTAACAGATCAACTAATTGATTTCAGTTCATATTTTGTTGTCTTTTTTTCTCACTGGTGGCATTAATATGCCAGTACTTATACAAATCTGAAGATTTTACGTTTATTTATGTCTTATTATCAAAATTTGACGTTCTGCTTTATAGGTTGCAAATATTTTGAGGATATATGCTCAAAGTTTACACTATATATTCTTTGTAAAGGCTGATAGTCATGTTTCGTATTCTCCTTTCCTTGTAGTGGTTAACATGCAGTACATAATACAGAAGAATCCCAACACATTATTCTTTGTGAATGCAGCTCCAATTCCAAATAATGAACTTGATGCCCAAATTTCTCCTATCAGTGTTAATGCAAGTCAGGTGCATGGGACCATGCGCGAAGGGAAAGAAGATACCGATACAAATTGTTGGACTTCTCCTGGGGGCCAGGGATTTATGATAAGAGGGAAGACTTACCTAAAGGATTCTTCTAAGGTGAATCTGTTATTTCTTATTAGCAAATGCTTTCAGCATGAAAAATTTCTATTGCATGAATTGTTTTTGCCCTTTACTGTGTTAGGACTCCTATTTTCTCTCTTTGGTGCCCAATTGTAATCCAGAATAAATACTTATCAATTTTGCTGGAACTTTCCCTTTACTGTGTTAGGACTCCTATTTTCTCTCTTTGGTGCTCAATTGTAATCCAGAAGAAACACTTATCAATTTTGCTGGAACTTTCCCTTTTTCTTTTGTTGTGCTATTATCTACTCTACATTAGGGATCTATATAAGGTGTGGTTGGCATATCAGAAAGTGGGCCTGCATGTTAGGCAGAGAAAAAGAAGAAGAAGAAGAAGAAAGGGAAGAGAGAGGGAGAGAGTGAGAATCTGCCTACCGTCTAACACTCCTCCTCAAGCTAGAGCTTACAAATCAAACACGCACAACTTGTCACAAAACCAATCAAAACTAGAATGTGCAAGAGGTTTCGTAAGAATGCCCGCCAGCTGTTCTTCAGACTTCACATATGTACAAGTAATTTGTTTCCGTATCAGCTTCTCACAAATAAAATGGCAAGCAACTTCAATTTGTTTGGTCCTCTCGTGAAACACAGGATTACTCATAATATACGTGGCTGCTGTATTGTCACACAACATCTTCATAGGACCAGGAACATGAATCCCCATTTCACTTAAAAACGATTGGACCCACAACACTTCACACACAGTGTGATTCAGCTCTTAGAAGCCAAAAGCGGGGGTGGGAGCGGGAGAGGGGGCGGTGGCGGTGGCTGGGAAGCGGGAAAACTTAGAAGAGTCTAAAGTTGGGAGTGTCGTGGGAGCGTGCGGATGTGTATACATGTATTTTTAAATTAAACGGAAACTTAGGAACATATAAACTTGAAGACAAATTAAGAGATTTAGTAGGATGAAGGTCACCCGTCCAAAGGATTGGACGAGTAGAACCATTAGCTAATGCAACAGAAGAAAGACTGGAGTGAAAATTAGAAACGGTAGAGGGTATACCAGAAATGTGAGCACTAGCCCTTGAGTTAATAGCCCAAGAGGAAGAAGTGGAAGGACCTGCAACACATGCAACATTACCTTGATTCGCCAAAGTGGCAGTGGAAGAGGAGGGACCTGGTGTTAATGCCTTAACTGTTGGATAAGTTGGCTGAACTGAGAGGACATATCTTAATTACTATCACCACGGCCACTACGACCACCATGTCCACCTCTACCACTACCACGTCCACTCTCAAATGAGTACAATGCAGATGCTCTCAAGAACTAGAATCGGAGTTGGTGCCCAGAGAGGCACGCTGAAGGCGAGAGAATGCATTTTTTAACGCCCCAAGTTCTGATCCTCAGGTCAGCCGCCCCTGAAATCCAAACCTAGGAACATTCCAAGATACCAAAAACACATCTAACGTACATACCAGCACAGGGCAACAATGCATAAATATGGAACTCACAAGTCATCACAAATCAAATAATAGTAAAAGCTGTCATTACTTAAATAATGATAAAAGTGTAGAGTTTGAAAGGATAAAATAAAATTAAAGTGAAAGAGTCTTCGACACGCAGGTCAGTAACCAGAATAAAAGACATGAAACTGAATAACTACTAACTACCTAAAAAAAAAGTAGTAAAATAACTGAAGCCCTCCAAAACTCCTCTATAAATCAGGTTGGTTGTTCTCCTTGCTCTCCGTGACCTGTGAAAATAGCAGCTGGGTCAAAACCCAACAATAACAGATTTCCATATACCTTTAATCCCGGTAAACAAACCCAACTTGAAAAAATTTAATGGAAGAACACAACATTACCAATAAAATAGTAACTCCAAAAGTCATAAACCCCGTAGCAATCAGTTAGTGTAACTTATGCTCTCAAAAGCTCGTTATGTTACCTATCGAAAGTTTCTAAGTTAACCCCCTATTTATACTTATCAAAATGTGGTCCACAAGCTAACCCAATTGTGTACTGGGTATACTTGTGTTAACATCAACCTTTATCGCTCAATATGTGGGTAACCAGCTTCGGCTAGGTTCACCTTCATCATCTCTTATGCGACCCCTCGGTCATCGCATATTTACACATAGAGAGGGTCAAGCCAACCACCAAACATATTTGATTTCAACATCATCACAAGTTGTTAATCAAGATAAACCTACGAATGTCTTTATATATCATTCTCCTTTCATATACATATTCGCATGACATCTTCTGTCTTCATCGGTTAGTTATATATGTAACATATCACATTTATAGCTTTTTGTACACACATGGTCAACCAAGTACCTTCTAGTACCACACATAGTTTGCAAACTATCTAATCCCAACAATCAGCTTAAAATCAGCACACTAGTAGAGTCTATAAAACATAAACATAGTTTTAACCTATAAATATCACCAAAACATTCATAAAACTGATTCTATGTAATCAATGGTCCAATGGTACCTACATTAGGTATGACTAGGTTGGACATGAATCTGATTGCATATATATATATATATATATATATATATATATATTTCCTCTACAACTAGCTTCAATACAACATAAACATACTCTATATAACTTGTACTAACATGATTTCTCTACTAGGACATGCGTATGATTGATTCTAACATGTATTTCATCCATATAACAAGTATAATTCCAGTTTCAGCATGTGCATAGCCCAAGGTCAGATTTACATGTTATTTAAACCTGTACATGAATGCCAAAGCAGGTCTAATCATTATTTGAGCATGCATATGGATACTTAAATAGGTGTAAACATGAATTCAGCATCTATATAATTCGGATAATTGATGTAAACTTGATTTATCATATATATTACAAGCACACAACTGATATCACTTGATTTCAGTATGCATATGAATACTAGATCAGGTATTTTCATGATTTCAGCCCACATATAAACCATATATCTGATGTATGATTGAATCCAACATATATATAAACCCTAAGATTGAAGTAAACTTGAAAACCACACGCATAATTGCCATGTAACTGCTGTGAAACTTGATTACAACAACCATATTAAGCGCATAACTGATGTAAATCGAGTTCAGCATGCGTATAACATAGAACTGATGTTATAATGCTTTTAGTATACAAATGAACACTATAATAGATGTATTATACCCAGATTTCATGCATAAACCCTAGTCTTAGAATATATCACTCTATTGGAAGAGGCTACAAGGGCTATAGGGATAGAGAAACCTGCCTGTAGTGTAAAGAAAACCTAGAAAAACCCTAAATTTCTTCCCTCTCCTGCTGCTGCTGCTACTTCTTCTCCTACTGCTGCTACCACTTCTTCTCTCTCCCAGTTTCGAACCAGCCACCCATCTGTAGCCCTTCTATCACGTTGCGAGTTTTCTCTCTGAAAAGAAGTCGACCCCTCTTTAATCAAAAGCCTTTTTTTTAATAGTAACCCACTAATAATAGGTTTCCTAATAGTTTAGGTTTCTAAATCTTTTACAACAAAAGAATTACTAAAAGATGGGACCCCTATTAATAAAACCCACGACGATAACTAATTATTAAACACACCTAATCTTAAATACACCCAAATTAAATACACCCATACTAACATGTACAAAAAAATATGGGGTGTTACACAGTTACTGCCGTTGGATGTGTTTCACCTGCTAAGAGTTGATCATTGAACCAAGGTATTAAATTTCCGTTTCGGTATAAATTTCGGTCCGCTTGGAAATGGAAATATTTCGTGGAAATATTTCGGTCTGTGTGGAAATAATTACAATTTTATAGAAATGATGGAAATATTGTGCATATAATCAACAAGTATTATGGGGGCTTTATTCATAATTTAATGCATAAGGGGGTGTTTTTTGTCATATTAAAAAATTAGGGGGTAACTAGAAATTAGACATTTTTTAAATGTACATCAATAATTGATGTACACATATAACAACAAAAAAAACCTTAAAACAGATATATCTGTTTATACATGTACATCAATGAATGATGTACCCATATTACAGCAAAAAGAACCTAAAAGAGATATGTCTCTTCGATGAAAACAAAGAGAATAAAAAGAAATAATTTTGGTTCTCTTTCTAAAACGTCAGAACTAGGAACCCTAGAAATCTGGTATCTCCTCCTTACGAAAGCACAAAAAATTGGTGCAATTTGTTTGCTATAAGGTGAAATTAAAGATGCAATAGAAGGCATGAAGAAGGAATTTGAACTCTTACACCAAGTGGTGATGAAAATCGAAGTTGAAAATGGTCGAGATCAAAGGTGGTGTGCTGAAAAGTCAGTCTCTCTCTCTTCCTCTCCTCTCCTTCTCTCTCTCACTCTCTCACTCTTCCTATGTTTTAATAGTGGGAGGTTTTTTTTTTTTTATCATAAATTTTAAGAATATAAAGAAAATAATAGATATGGTTTTTTTTTTTTTCCAATCAATTTCTCTAAAAAAGAAAGAAAAAATTTAGGTTTCAGATGTTAATTTCGTAAATCAAAATTTTCCACAGAGTTTTTTGCATTTTTTACACCAAAATTTTAAGAAAAACGAAATATTTCGAAATGTTGAAAATTTCGACCGAAATATGTACAAACCAACAGTGTAAGTGCAATTTCGTGGAGGCTGGCCCGAAACCGAAATATTTCGAATATTTCGGTCGAAATAAATCGAAATTTAATACCTTGCTTTGAACACCCTATATTCGGGATCAAGATTTGACAGGAACAAAGCTACACGAAATTCTTCCTGCTATGTTTGCGATTCTTTCAGTGATTTACTTAGAGGTTGATGTAAATCAAGCTCATTCCATAGTCCATGCATCACCCTATAATACTCTACCAAAGTTTTTCCACTCTGCCTACATTTAAACATTGCATCAAATATGTCATAGACAAGAGAAACATTTCTCTCTTGAGAGTATAGCTCTTTGTGGGCAGTCCAAAAACTCCTTGCCGTTTTCATAAAGTGAACATTTCGGGCTACCGGTGGTTCCATACTGTTCCATAACCATCCATGGACTACAGCATCGGCATCATTCACGAAATTTGAGTCTTGTGTAGGGGGTTCATATGTTATATCCTCTAACTTGAGAGTCTTGTCCTTTCCCACAAGAAAAATTTCAACGGCATGGCACCAACTGAGATAATTATCACAATAGATCTTAATGGAGGTGATAGATTTTCCCATCTCATCCCTCTGTAGAACTAGGTTTACTTTCCATTATAGAAGATTTACTCCCTTCCATAGCACAACTACTACAAAACTGCAAGGAATCACTAAAGAGTATGATGACTGCACTAGACGCCTCAAATGCCTTCAACCAGCTGAATATCTTCAACCTGGTACACTCACGAACCCACCACCAGTAGATCCAGCAGTCGAACAACACTTTCAGCTAATACTTGAGGCTTATGACCTTCTTAGGAAGCCACCTGACGATCCAAACACTACACACATACACGTCTAGGGTTTAATACTTGTCCACAACACCCTCCTTTGAGTGCTTTACTACAAAACAGTAAGGGAAGAACACCCCTCAAACTAGAAAAAGAAGAGACAGGAAATTTCTTTGATACCAAGTTAAATTCCCTGGATCAGATGTTAGGGAGAGAAAAAGTGAGAGAAAGAGAAAGTGAGAATCTTCCTACACAATTGTGTAGCCTCTCTCCCCCTTTTATCTAGTAATAAAGAGAATCCGATTACAACAGTAAAACCTAACCACTTTTCACTACTCACTGTTCACAGGTTGCTGTTCACCATCTAACAGTTTTAAAATGTGTCGATATGTTTTGGTTGGAATGTTCGGTCTTTCAACAAACAAGAAACATAGGGTTGTAACAAGACTTTTCAGTGTTGCTTTATTTTTTGATTGGCATTTTCATGTAATGCAAGGAAATTTTGTCTTCAAGCTCTGCATCTTAATGAACTTCTTTGATAAGGCATATCTGTTACTAAGGAACTGCTTAGTTATTTGGGATAACAAGGATGACATTCTCCGTTTGATAAAGCTTATAACATATATTTTACGCCTATTGAGGCTTATAAACTTTGCTTGAATTCTTTGAGTGCCTTATGTTAATGAATTCATCTCATTGCTAGAACCACTTTAAGATATGGCATCTGTAGTGTCCTTTTGGATGTGTTATTGGATTGGACGTTATATAGCTATTAGAAAGATAAAATTGTCACTCTTTTTATTTCCCTTTTCAGATAATGGGAGGAGATCCCCTTTTGAAGCTCTTAGCGGTTGATTGGTTCAAGGCTGATGTTAACATTGATAGGGTTGCAACACATCCCAAATGTCTAGTCCAGGTAAATTGACATTTTTCTTGTTTCTGTCATTATTCGCCAGATATTGGGGTTAGAGGTGTGCATATTTTTTTCCCATTAAACTTTTCTAAAGCCATATCTTTTGTCCTCGTGAGTGCTTTACTAATAGCGTGAAATACTTTCTAAATAAAAGTAGTTAATGATGCTTCCTTTAAGGAACGTATTAAGAACATTGTCCGTCAGCACATGCACTCAAGCAATTACAAACATTTGTTGGTAAATGCTGCCTTAAACTTTGGAATGTGAATGGTATCAACATTGTGCCATTTGTTCCTGTTGTTGGATGTGTGAGAACTCCTGGTTATACCCTCAAATATATATGTTGTTACTCCTTTTTCTAACAGTTCGAGCTTTCTAAAACAAGTCGTTAACGCTTTAAACCTATCTCAACTCGTAGTGGTTTGTGGCCTTGTGGGTAATTATGCTGCTAGTTTTCTCTAATTTTGGTTGATGCCACAGATCTCATGATTCATAACCTAACAAAATCCTTCCAAGATTCAGAAAGCCCATTTAAAAGCCCAACCCAAACTATCCCTGATCAATTCAGGTCAAACCTGAGGCAAAGTTCAAGTTATGTTTAGTTAAAGTCTGGATAGATTGACCTGTAGTCAGTTCATAACATGAGATCTTAGGCCAGAAGATGCAATTCATACTAATTTTATTTGCAAATACTCATAAATCACACAAAACATTGAATTAGCATTTAGCACCGTTTAAAACAGTGCACAAAAGCAGGGTACAGTTCTAATGCCCCGCCCTCACATTTCAGGTCTGCAGCCCTTACTCGAAGAGAACTATGCACTCTGGCGGAACCATTAATTACCTGTAGCTCTTGGGTGTACGCACTACACCAAGCTAAATAAGTAACTTGCACTCATATTCATGACATAAGTAAAATAAAGCTGAAATAAACTTTATTAACTCAAGGTAAGCTGTTTAAACAATTGGATGAATAATAATCCAAAAAAGAATAATGGACTAAACAATGCCTAATAAAAACATAGAATAAACGAAAGAAATGTCCTACGTCTTCACGGAACTCTAGAAAGTCTCCGAAGATTTATTCTTGACTAAAACGATCACAGCCTCTACCGGTGATTAGCCTGTTGCCCTGGACCTGTAAAACTAATAGTGCTAGGTCAAAATCTAGCCAGCAAGTTCACTAGTTCCATTGGTTTAGATTCGGGTCAATCACATGTTTCATATATGAGAGCATTAACATGATAATCTAAGATAAACCAAGTTAAAAAGAAGATACAAAGCACATCATTAATATGAGATACACAAGATTCAGGGTTGTTGTGTTTTATGGTCTTCAGTTAAGTTTAGATTCTTGCAGAAAGTTGTGTTCTCTAACTTACTACCCACGTTTCACCCATCCCTGTAGTTCACCGAGACACTAGCCGTGCCAACGTGAATTCGGTAAACCGCCTCGAAATCTATTCCCGAAACACCGATCACCCTGACGGCATTACCCATGTGTCCAGTGATTCCGTAGACCTCGCTTAGAATGGTAGGACCAGGCCTATACAAGACCTATACTATGTTTACATGCAAGCCAAACAATTTGTTTAATCCACACATCAAGATTATGGAGGATTCATACATATTACACATGTTTGCTAGTGTTCATCATCATGTAATCCATAAACACAGCTGGTGCATTAGTAAGCCCAAACGGCATTACCAAGAATTCGTAAGACCCTTATCTTGTCAGAAATGCTGTAGAATGTCCTGCTCTCGGACTCTAATTTGATGATAACCCGACCTTAAGTCAATCTGGGAGAACCATTGAGCTCCCCTAAGCTGATCAAGCAAGTCATCTATCCTAGGCAAAGGATACTTGTTCCTAACCGTAATTTTGTTCAGTTCTCAGTAGTCTATACAAAGTCTCATGGACCCATCTTTCTTTTTCACAAAGAGAACTGGTGCACACCAAGGTGACGAACTACGACGAATGAAACCCTGTGCCAACAACTGGTTTATCTGGTTCTTCAACTCTTTCATCTCAGTTAGGGTCATCCAGTCTGGTGGAATTCACAAACCACTGGGATCGATTCAAGCTGTTTGCCCTCAATCGGATGTTCCAACATATTCATAAAACACAGGTATCAAGACCGCCACCCTGCGATGCTGACACTACATATGTCGTTTCCTCTGGAATGGAAAATGTTATCGTTTTATTGTAACAATCCAACCTCGCATGGTATGCAACAAGCCAATCCATGCCTAGTATAACATCAAAGCCCTCAAGAATTAATACGAAAAGGTCTGAGGTAAAGTCTAGTTTTCCTAAACTAATAACACAACCCTTGCTAACTAGTTCTACTGGTACTATCCTTCCCATAGGTGACATAACAAAGAAAGGGTAGTCACATTTTTCTGGCCTAAGTGTCAAGGTGTCCAAGAATATACGAGATATAAAGGAATGTGAAGTTCCAGAATAAAAAAGGATTCGGCCAGGCCGAGTGTGAATCAGGTACGTACCTTCCATCATCCTCTCTGGCGCTCTCGCATCCCTAGGTACAACTGCATAAGCTCTACCCTAAGGCTGTCCCTGTGGCTCTCTCCTGATTTCTTGCAGTTAAAGTTGGCTGAGGTTGAGCTTGATCCTGTCCAGTCTGTCTAGGCTGTTGGTTCTGCCTACCCCCTTGTGTCCCATTCCCGTGTGGGCAATGCACCGTTCTGTGTCCTATCTCACCATAGGAATAACAAGGGCCTCCAATCGGACGCCTGTTACCCCCTTCAGTCCCCACTGCTTCGGGCTGTGCAGGAACTACTGCACCCGTATCCTTTTCTTCGGTTTTCTGCCTCTTCCAGTAACCCCGGTTATCACGGTTCCTCCCTTGCTGACCCTGACCATTCTTATGTTCACTCTTGTCTGCTGACTTAGCCTTAGCTCTCTCACTTCTCTTCCGACGTGCCTCTTGGATTTCTTGATCATGAAGTCGTGCACACTCTACAACTTTAGCAAAAGTATCGAAGCTCGGCTACCCGATGATATGTCTAGAGATCTGGCGATTCAATCCCCTTAGAAACTTCTATATCTTACTCTGCTCTATTGGAATAAGACCCGGTGCATACAATGCTAACCTGGAGAACTCCTACACGTACCACTGGTGGTTGCGGTACTTGAACAGGAGCTGGTGCCACGGGACCCCTAGCACCCAAACGTGCATCTAGTCTGGCATCCACAACTGCCTCTACCGATTTGGTGATCAACTGTCGAAGCAAACTCCAATCCTGCATCTGAAGGTTAACACTTCCCGCCCGGCTTTGCCCCAAATCTTGCCCGGTCTCTCCCTGTTGTGGTGGTGGAGGAACCTCTGCCTCTGGTGCATGCACCGCTTCAGTAGGAATATCAGCGTTATTCCCCCGAGCTCCTAAACCTCCACGCCGACCACCTGTACCTCTCACTCTCCTCCCAGACATAGTTTTGAGATACAAGATAAAGGAGGATGAGAAGAAGCACAAAAGACTTACAACTAATCCAAGTCAAACAACAAACAAAACACAAGCAAACAGTTCATTCAAGTGTACTCTTAGTTTTGTGCCTATCGTGTCACAAACATCATCTTAACTCACACATCTCCCTCTTGGACTACGAACCAGAGACTCTGATATCAACTGTAATGCCGCGCCCTCACATTTCAAGCCTGCAACCCTTACTCGAAGAGAACTAGGCGTTCCGGCGGAACCATTAATTACCTGTAGCTCTTGGGTGTACGCACTACAGGACTAAACAGGTAACTTGCACTCGTATTCATGACATAAGTAAAAAAAAGCTGAAATAAACTTTATTAACTCAAGATAAGTTGTTCAAACAAATGGATGAATAATAATCCAAAAAAGAATAATGGACTAAACAATGTCCAACAAAAACAGAACATAAACGAAAGAAATGTCTTACGTCTTCACGGAACTCTAGAAAGTCTCCGAAGATTTATTGTTGACTAAAATGATCACCGCCTCTGCCAAGGATTAACCTGTTGCCCTAGACCTATAAAAATAATGGTACTAGGTCAAAACCTAGCCAACAAGTTCACTAGATCCATTGGCTTAGATTCTGGTCAACCACATGTTTCATAATGTAAGATAAACCAAGTTAAGAAGAAGATACAAAGCACATCATTAATATGAGATACACAAGATTCACGGTTGTTGTGTTATACGCGAGTCGTATCGCATCGCCAGACTAGCGATACGATATCATGCGATATCAGCCCCTCCAAATATCGTGCAAAAAAACGACACGTATCGCGATATATCGCGATATTTATGGCAGTATCGTATCGGTAGATCTACACTTTTACACCTCAAAAATCGATGCTTTTTTTCTTCTTTTGCTTCTCTAACCAAAAGCAAACCCTAATCTTGAAAAATTGAGAGAGGAAGAAAGAGAGGGAGAGAGAGAGAGAGAAAGAGGAGGGAGGGAGGGAGGGGGAGGAAGAACATATCTGCAGGTCGCCGCGTTACCTTCTTCTTCATCATCTCACTTCCCTGGTCTCTTAAAAATATCCTAACGGGACGGGACTAACCTACCCCCTTTTCTATCTGACTAGTAAACCTTAAGAGGTCCCATTCAGTACAACACAAACTATTATTGCATAAGTTGATATGACCCATTTTAATTAAGTCCATAGTTTCTGCTTAAATAAAAAACACACCCTCCTTTGTTTTAAAACATTAAGAAACACCCTGCATACCAATATGACTATAAAAAATTACATTAGTGTTATAGAAAGGGACATTATAATTGCACCCAACTTACTCTCACCCCATATCTTTTCAGCTCATATACGTATCTTACAATACTCGATATTCGAAACGATATGCCTATCTTAAATTTGGGGTTCCGATATACAATACGATACACGATACTATGAATTTCGTAGACCTCACTTGGCGATTCCGTAGACCTCACTTAGAAGGGTCGGACCAAGCCTATACAAGACCTATACTATGTTTGCATACAAACCAAACAAGTTGTTCAATCCGCACATCAAGATTATAGAGGATTCATACATATTACACATGTTTGCAAGTATTCATCATCATGAAAGTAGTCAACAAAGAGTCTAAATATGCATTCAATACTCATAAATACATAACTTCATATAATATGCATGTTATTCATTGTAATAACGCCTAAGCATGATACAACCATCATCAAAACGTATGTCTTCAGCATGTTTTATTGTCAAAAGGCCCCCAGTATCGATACCTACCCAAGTGGTATCGATACTGGCTTTGGTATCGATACCAACAGCCTCATCTGAAACTTCAGGCGTGGCTACCAGCCATGATGGGTATTGATACCTGCCCCGGTATCGATACCACCTGGGCCTGGTATCCATACTAGCTCCACTTGTTAAACAGGTTAATGCCAGTATCGATACCTGCTATGCGGGTATCGATACCTCCTGTTGTTTTTACGTGATTTAGGTTTTGTTCAACATAGAAACTCCATGGGAACTCGGATTTCATACATACTATGTTGTTTTCTGCGTGAGGCGAGGCGAGGCGACGGGCCAGGCGCCTCGCCCAGGCGCGCCTAGGCGCCGCCCAGGACTAGTGTTCCCCAAATCAGTCCGATTTTCCCCCTGCCCACTATATAATCACTATTTAACCTATTTTCACATTTATGCATCCTTTTTTCAGTGCTTTATGACTTATATATGCGTAAATGACAATAAAACAACTTAAACAACATGGATTAACAAAGCAATGGAGCACACAACTACATAAGTTCACAAATCCCATGGATTCCCATCATCAAACCACAATTAACTCAAAATTAAAAACATCTAAAGCAAATGCAATATTCATGTCTCTAAAAGTCAAAATCCTCTTCGCCCGCAGATGGAGGGCCAACATCTGCAATGTTTCCCTCATCTAATCCCACTTCATCACCATCATCATCTGTTTCCGAGTCCTCATCCTGAAGTTGTAATTCCTTTCTCCTTTGACTTTGAGCTTGGCTTTCTTTTTGTTGTCGTAGTCGTTTCCTTGTATATTGCCTCGTGCTAGGACCAACATTATCCTCTCCCTCCGCCTCTTCAACAAGTCCGTATGTAAGATCAGTGTCACCTACACGATCATTGGCTGCATCATAAGGGTCTATCCACTCTGGACAATCTTCGAAGCCTTTCAAGATAATTGGATCTGTATCTCTTCCAGTCAAGCTAGTTCGATCTTCATAACGAGCTTTCAATTTGCTATTGTACTGGACAAATACAAGATCATTCAACTTCTGATGCTGTAGCATGTTCCTTTTCTTGGAATGTAGCTGATAATTAACAAAAAATGTTAATCTATTTGTTGGTTGCTAAGTAAGATATCTAAAATCTAAAATTTAAATATGACTTACATTGCTAAATGCATTCCAATTCCTCTCACATGGAGATGCAGCACAGGTAAGACTGAGTACTCTCTTTGCAAACGTCTGCAGATCCGGGATTTCAGACCCCCAAGAAATCCACCACTGAGCTGGGGACAACGACTTTCTTTGCCTTACTGCCATTGGTGTACCCATCAGGCCCGTTGCTTCCCGATAAACTATGAGTTGATCAAAAACTCTTTCACGTTCATCTTCGACCGCTACTAAAGTGTTAATGGCCTTATACATACCGGCTTTTACGTCCCTATTTCCTTCCACTTCAGCTTGACTAGTAGAGGCATCGAAATATATGCTAGGATTAAGATAGAACCCTGCTGCATGCAATGGTTGGTGGAGTTGTTCCGACCATCGATGATCAATCATCTTATGCAAATCACTACAAAGCTCCTTCTCATTAGGCCCCAAGTTTGCCTCTAGCTTCTTTTTGCAATCCTCCATTGCACGATAAATGTAGCCCATGCAAGGCTTCTCTTCCATATCAACCAATCGAATAACATCTACCAATGGGCTAAGAATTTTTAAAGCAAAATGCATATTATTCCAGTAGGTTGATTTCTTGATAATCTTGGCCACTCTCTTCCCATCAGGATGCTTCGCCCATTTACTCTTTATCCACTCCTCTGAGACCATCATTGTCCTTAGACCTGATTTCTGGTTGAAAATACTTTCCATTGACAAAAAACTAGTAGCAAATCTAGTTACTGCAGGCCTCACTAGATCCCTTCCTCCAGTGTGTTTCCTCATCATATGCAGTACATGAGTGTGATTGTACATGAATACAGATATGACCCTCGATTCCTTCACCACATCAGCTATCTTCGGCAAATTAGAAATATCTTGGCACATCAAATTCACACAGTGTGCTGCACATGGAGTCCAAAACATGTGTTTCTCTTCCATCAACCATCTCCCTGCAAGTTTGTAATTTGATGCATTGTCCGTGATCACCTACAAAAATAAATGCCATATGTCCCATATCCAACGAACACATAAATAAGTAAATTAGTAACAACTATTTTTAAATTAAATGAAGTAAAGTAACTTACTTGTACAACATTCTTCTCACCAACTTCCTTAATTACTTCTTTCAACATTTCCCAAATAAGTTTTGCATCCTTGACATATTCGGAACCATCAATTGATTTCAAGAAAACTGTTCCTTTTGGACAATTCACAAGGAAATTGATAAGTGTTCTATTCTTTCCATCTGTCCACCAATCTGTCATAATAGAACACCCATAATATTCCCAGTGACCTTTAAATCCATCTATCCAATCCCTCATCGCTTTTACCTTCTTCTGTAAAATGGTAACCCTCAACTCATGGTATGATGGAGGCTTTAAACCTTCACCAAACTGTCCAGCTGCTGCAAACATCTTAGCAAAGCTAGCAGACTTTGCACAGTTAAATGATATACCATTTTCATAAAAAAAATCAGCTATGAAGTCACAAACATTGTCCCTAGCCCTCTTCCTATGCACATTATCAAGCGGCTTCTGAACTAATTTATCAAACTTGGGAGGTAACATGCTATCAAGAGGCCCCTTCATCTTGGGCCCTTTAGGCCCCGTAGATTGACTTCCAGAACCTGTAGCTGTAGTAGCTGTGGCTGTACTCCCTGTAGCACTTGTACCACCAGCTGCTAACTCATTTACCTCCCCTTCATCATCTCCTATTGCAATTGGTTCCGAACTTTGATAAATATTAATCCCCGAATATGAAGCCTTTCTTAGCCTTTCCCTCTCAGCACTTTTCTCCTTTTGATCAGCAATGTACTTCTTTATCCTCTCTTGAACATCCTTTGGCACTTTTGGGCAAACTTTGAAATCTGGATAACCACCAGCCAGATGTTGCTTGTGTCGATTAATACCCCCTTTTGTGACAATATTACATAAGTCACACTTAACTGCATTCTTATCAGTTGGCAGTTGCTCCCCATAATCCCACCCGGGATCATTTGATTTTGCGGGTTTGTTACGACCAGTTGAAGTGGAGGAAGACATTGATCAAATCCAAAGCTATTACATATGACATTCATCTAAAATAAGTTGAAAATTTAAAAAGCATTCAAACATGACATCTAAAATCAGTTGAAATTTTTTTTTTTTTAAAAAAAAAAATCACATTATTACACATTACATGATTATCCAAAATCAGTTGGGAATTTTTTTAAAAAATCAACATACATGATACATCACAGTTGTAGTACATACATGATACATCATACATCACATTATTAAAAATAAATAAATAAATCAGTTGAAAATTAGAAATAAAAGGAAGGACTAAGGCCAGAAAAAAAAAACTGAAGAAAAAAAAAGTTGAAATTTAAAACCGGCATGCTAGCTGAGACGAGAAGAAGAAGAAGATGAAGCAGCAGCAACAGCAGGCCAGTAGGTAGCAGAGAAGATCAGGAAAAAAAGAAGAAGAAGATGAAGCAGCAGCAGCAGACAAGTAGCAGAGAAGAAGAGCAGCAGCAGGCCAGTAGCAGAGAAGATCAGAAAAAAAAAAGAAAAAAATGAAGAAGAAGATGAAGCAGCAGCAGCAGGCCGGCAGCAGAGAAGAAGAAGAAGAAGGAAAGAAGAAGAAGGAAAGAAGAAGAAGAAGAAGAAGAAGAAGAAGAAGAAGAACTCACCTCACCGGTAACGACGGCAATCGGCAACGACGACAGGCTCGGCAAAGTGGCAAGCCCTAGCTCCCCTTCCTCATTTTCCCCCTTTCCTCAAATGTCAACTTTTTTCTCAAAATATCGACCCAATAGACTCCCTAAAAAACTAAAACTTATTTTTAAACCCCCTAAAAGACTTTAAAAAGAAAAAAAAACCACCAAAATTTATATTTTACAAAAAACACCCAACTGATTTGGGCCACCACGCTTAAGTTATGGGGCGACCGCCTCCTAAGCACTCTGGGCGACCCTGGGCGGTCGCCTAGGCGTGCGCAGGCACAAAAAGCGTTAACCCGTGGAATTTGGAGGGGGGCCGCTGCGACAGTTCAGATTTCGACTCGCCTAGGCGTCGCCTTTAACAACATAGCATACATACAAACATTAGGGAAACATGTATACATCATGTAAACTCAGATTCCACGCATTCAAACATTAGGGAAACATACATACATCATGTAAACTTAGATTCCATGCATTCATTCATTGAGAAAGCATATAAACGTCATGTAAACATAGATTTCATGCTTTCATTCATTGAGAAAGCATCTAAACATCATAGAAAACCTATGTCTACACCAAATGAGCAAGTTACTACTTGCCTTGAATCGAGAACGTCTCCGAAACGCAAGGAAGAAAAAGAGAAAACTCTGCAACCTCGAAGTCTGCACCCCTTTCTCTCTCTCGAACTCGATTCCTTTTCCGTTCTAACCTTCAATCGATGGTGTGATCTTCTTTAAGAACTCCACCTCCTGCCCTAGCCGTTTCTCTCTCTCTCTCTCTCTCTCTCTCCCTCCCTCTCTAAGCAAATCGATGGAAAAAGAAAAGATTAGGGTTGGGTTTAGTTTATATTAAATATAAACCCTGTTAGGACTAAATACTAATGCCCTTAATAGAAGTGGGCTGCCCCCCAACAGTAGTAATTAAAAGAAACGGGTTTAAAGAATTCAAAAATAGATTACAGATACTCAGTCTACGAGTTTAAAGAATTCAGTTTTACTTCAAATTTAGTAAACTCAAATATTTTAGAAACTAGATTAAAAAAAAAATGAAGAACAAATTTTCAAATAATTTATCCATTTATTCTGAACCCCGAAAACCATTTGCAGACACTGCTAGAAACAAACCCAAATCTGATTGTTCAGAAGGAACTAGTCCAGTGTATAGTCCATAAGAAATCAAGATCTCAAAGTTTTGGATTAAAACTAGTTGGCTTTTGAAAGTAGACTCAGAAATCTGAATGAGAAAGCCTGTATCTTCCTTTTGTAACAGGGTTCAAGCGATTTTAACACAAACATCTGACTAGGTCATAAGGCACTATGCAGGCAGCAACTCTAGTACTCTGTTGGAAATGTCGAGAAATATATTTCTACACCTCTAAAAGCCTGAAATTATATATATGTGCTAACTCATCAATGTATTGTTTGAATGACCTAGGGCTTAAGAAATCTAGCCTCGAGGCGAGGCTCAAGGAGGCCTCCATGAGGCTATGTGAGGTGTATGCCTCACAGAATAGCATACAAATATTTTTTTTTCCTTTTGCTTTCTCATATTTCTCAAAACAAGGCACGAGTTTCCCACGAAGGAAACTAAAGATGTTTCAATAGACTTGAAAGCATAAATTTACATTCAAAAGTTTCTGGAGCTTTATATTTCTTATATTAGTGTAATTCAATACATGATACTTCTGTGCATAATATTCTCTTTTCATTTCAGTCTGAAGCTGCAAAAAACCTCCCATTCATCCTTGTCATTAATCTCCAGGTATGCAGTTCAATTTTTTGTTTTTCTCCATTTTGTTCCTGATTAGGTCTTGTGGATGAGTTACAATATATTATACCAGCCTGATTAGGTCTTGTGGATGAGTTACAATTTTTGTTTACTGTATCCACATGATTGTTTAGATTAGCAATCGAGGACCATGCTTTCACCTTTATGCGAATAAGCTGTCCTTTGCTTTCAGTTTTATCACATCTTGAGCAGTGTTTAAAAAGGAGCTTGAGGCATACGCATTGAGGCGTGCTTCGAGGCGAGGTGGTAAAAAATAGCACTGTGGTTATAGCCTCAGTGATAAGAGACATATTTTGCCTCAGACCAGTGAGGCTTGTTGTTTGACCCACGAAACTCAATATTTTTTTTTCCTTTGTTTTTAGCCCTAATACACAAACAAATTGAGAGTTTTGTGAGAGTAATAACGGTGATGGTGATGAATGACAATGCTGCATACTTGTTATGGGCTTATTGTTTTATCATTTTGAACTACTGTTAATGTGATGGGTAGTTGCTATTTGCCGAGTTTTTAATTTGTTTAGCACTTCCTTTTTTTTTTTGTTAAAAGTGTGCGTAACCGACCATGTTAAAATTACACTATCCTCATTTTATTGTAGGGTGAGGTTATATAGCCCCTTATAAAAAAAACCCGTTGTGGGGTCCACATAAATCTATTAAAGAACACAAACACAAAACAAAGAACAAATCTAACAAAACTATACAATTACAGAATTTTTCAGATTTGACATCTCTTCACTTAAAAAATCATTTCCAATTCAATACTTATTGAAATTAAGCAAGAAAAGATGTTTTGAAGGGGCTGATTTTTGGAGAGAATGATCTAAATGATGAGGAGAACATAGTTACCTGAAATCATCCTGTTCGAAAACTTCTAACTTCAAATCTACTCTTCTTAAATCAACGGTCAAAATAAAAGTTTAAAACTTGCAAATTTTTTAAGGGCTAATTTGAGGGGTTAGAAGTTTTATAACGAGCGGATTTTTTAGTATGATGAAATACATAGTGAGGAGAACATCCTCTCCAAAAATCAGCTCCTGGATGCGTTACATGTGGGCCTCGCATGCGGGAGGTTATAAGGGGGGCTATATAACCTGACCCTTTATTGTATTGTTGTGGCCAAAAGTAGGACTAAGTTCATGGCATTACCTCATTAGGTCGTTATCATGAAACCACGTTATCAGGAGCTTCTAGCATTATTTTGGACCTAATGTGGCTGCCTTCCTATTAGCTTTGTAAAAGGTTACTTTTGAACAGGGGATTTTCCCCATCCAGTTCTTCCGAGATAGATTTACTAATGAAACAGTGAAAAGATCTGCTTGAATTCAGGGAGGTATGAGTTTATAAATGAGTGCATCCTGCAACTAAGAACGAATCCTGGAAATGTAGACCATTTTTTTTTTCTTCTAAACAGGCATGGTATTTTAATTGATTATTCGTGGAATTAAGAATATCTAGAGAAACTAAATGGTAGAGGTACGGTATTTTGATTAGTTTGATTTCTTTTTTGATGTTATAATGTTTGACCAGTTGGGTGGAAAATGCTACTTTGGTTTTGTTATTTCAGGTTCCAGCAAAACCAAACTACAGCATGGTTTTGTATTATGGTGCTGACAGGCCCATAAAGAAGGATTCTTTATTGGGTAAATTCGTGGATGGCACTGACATGTTTCGTGATTCAAGATTCAAACTCATTCCAAGTATTGTGGAGGTATGAATTGCGTTCGTGACAGATACAAGCATATTTCAAGAATCTTTGGCTTTCTCTACTTTTTTTTTTGTTTGTCTTTTCTCTTTCTACAAAGTGTTCTTAATGCGTTCATACAGGGATACTGGATGGTCAAGCGGGCAGTTGGGACAAAAGCCTGCTTACTAGGTAAAGCAGTGACATGTAAATACCTGAGACAAGATAATTTTCTGGAGGTAACTCGTGACATGTTCCAGCATCTTTTAGATTACCACTTCCTATGAGAAGTACACTGCAACAAAAATTTGCATATTTTACATTGCTTATTTGTTTACGGGTATGGCACCAAAGAACTCCAACATTGAATTTTTCTTTCTATTGAATTCTTTCTCTACAGTTATGGAGATAATAATAATGATGATGATGTAAAATGAGTGTAACTATAGATATAAGCTTGGAGGACATATTCTGTATTAATCAAAAAGGGGTATGGACGTTGTTACGGGTACGGCTCAAAACGAGACGAACTTTATAGCCGACGCAGCCCCTTTAGTATAGTTAAGATTTGTTTTTATCTCTTTATTTTTGTTATGGTAAAGATCAGTTTTACTTGCCATTACAAATGTTAAGATTTGTCATATATTTTCTTTTTTCTCTCCATTGCCCTGGAAGTCTAACCTGATAAACGCACCCATGAATTCGATATTTTAGAAACTTCTCTTGATTTCTTTCCATATAGAATTGCAATTAGTTAGGACGATAATTTAAAACGACTAGCAGTAGTTTCTTGGGTTTTCTTTATTCAAGTAGTGTTATTTTAGTCATTTACTTTTATTTCAGTTTAGTATAGTTACTGTTGTTATAGATTGAGGAACTTTTGTTATCTTTAATATTGATCAATAAGAACACCCTAGTTTTCGTCTATCTTATTCTTCTCTCTTTTGGTCCCGAGTTCGAGTATTTTTAGTTGTTTACCGGAAGTATTTTTGCGTGGTTAGATTTTATTTCCACAGTGCTATATTAAATAGTTTTTGTCCACTGTTTGAAAAACAATGTATGGCGGAGGTCATTCTGTATTTTTTTTAAATGACTTTTAATGCAATTTTCAAAAATAATTTAGCAACAAGTTAGGTTTCCAGAAAGCTTTTACAAATTATATGAGGTCTCTCACTGTTCACTTCTATGTAATTTGTCATTTGCTTTTTGTTGGGAGCATTTAGATGTTTATTGCTGTTATCTTGGAGCATTTTTCGCCTGTGACTTGATGTGCTAATATTCTGTGTCTTTATGTTTTCGTCCTCCAATCCAAGGCTTCGCTAGCCATTTATCGTCCTTACTCTTGTATTTGTTTCTTAGTTCCTTTGTTGTACAAGTTACTGAAGAGAACACTGTGCAGATTGATGTAGATATTGGCTCATCGTCTGTTGCAAGAAGTATCATCGGCTTAGTCCTTGGATATGTTACAAGCCTTGTTGTCGATCTTGCTATTCTAATTGAGGTTTGTGTTTCTGTTAATTCAGTAATATTAATCTCTCCAATACTTTTTTGAATGTTCCTTATAAATTTACGAATCTTTATGTGAGAAAGTGAACAAGTTGATTATTTGATCAGGTTTGTGTTTCTGTAAATTCAGTAATATTAATCTCTCCAATCGTTTTTTGAATGTTCTTTATTACTGTACGAATCTTTATGTGAGAAAGTTAACAAGTTAATTATTTGATCTTATCATTGACCTACATTTGATATGCATCAAGTTGGCAATGCATTTCAAATTTTGTAAGATGGTCACAAGTGACAACAACTAATGGAAGAAATGGAATAAGTACATTACATAAGGGTAAAAGTAGTTTTCCGTCTTTATGTGAACAAGTTTTAGTGACGTAGCACAGCGAAAACCTTAAGATAAAATAGAGGAAAATGATGTGGAGATCCTTAAGGATACGCGAAGAGACGAAATTAGGGTATGCGAAGTAGAAGAGCTCAAGATACGAGGTACAAAGCAAAAGGAAGAAGGATAAACACCCAACTAGGGCTCCAAGTCGAATGACTTAATTCATTATCAAAAGCTTGATTACAACTTAATGATTGACTAGTTTATATAATATCTCTAAAACATCAAAATGACTAAACTACCCTTAACTGAAAAAAACCCTAAGCAACCAAAACAAACCCCAAATAATAAAAATAACATACGAAGGCCCATGACCTGGGCATAGAGTCGTGTGGCTTGGTGCTGCATCATTTAGAAAGCAGAAAGAAATGGTATTTGAATCTATTGCTCAGATTTGTTAATGCTTTTTATTGCTGCTATGAGGTCTAGGGTTTACCGAGCAGGAAAATAGAGGAAAAGACGTATGTAGTTTTTATTTGGACTATAGCCAATAAAGAATCCCGACTTTAAAGTTGACTAAGAACTATGGACTAAATCCCAATCATGTAGCTTAGAAAAGAACTAATCATGTTAACAAGAATTGAGAAGTTATTTTATTAATTGTACTATTGATGTTGATACACTACCTCTAATTATGTAGATGAGATTTTAGAATTGAATTGGAAACAAGGTGGTGTTTGTTTGTTGTTTTAGGCATATGAATTTGACTTGTGTGGATGATCTTAGTTGTTTGAATATTTGATTGAATTTTGAATACTTTTACACTTTTTCCTCTTGGTCGAGTCAGACTTGTAAAGTGAGTTTTCAGTCCAGCTCAGATAGACGCGGTTCCTAGAATTTAAAAAAAAATAAAAATAAAATATATATATAAGCAAAACCTAATCTTAATTCAAGCCAACTCATAGGCATCACTATTGTTTTGGTGGGCATACGCATCACTATTTCAATATATGGTATCTTCAAAGGTTATACAAATCTTTTTGGGTATGATACAGTACATAAGATGTACCCTAGGATACTCATACTCTATAACACATGTAGAAAGCCAAACTATTCTACTCACAGTCACAAGCCAACAGTGATTCATATCTAAGTGATCTATGTAAAGTGTACTACACACTAAGCGTCTGAACAAAATCAATCTCTTGGAAATCCTATAAAACACCACACCCTTCATGGTAGGTATTTCAAGTTTAAGGGGGTGATTGTTTATTTGCCTCTAACTTGTGGCAGGCCCACAAAAAATGTTCACCCCTAAATCTCGTGGTGGAATGTACTAAACTAACTCATGCTATATAAATCTTGCTATAAAGAATAGTCAATGTAGTTCATTCTAAAACCGATGCGATGTACCAAACTAACTCATGCTATATAATTATTATAATAATGTTCCAATGGGTTGCTTATGATACTTGAGTAAATATATATATTTGCAGGCCAAGGAAGAGAGTGAGCTGCCTGAATACGTTCTTGGAACAGTTCGACTAAACCGTGTGAAGCTTGACTCTGCTGTTCCTTTTGAGACTTCATGATGTTGTTGGAGGTTCAAAACAGTTAGTTCCTGTGTTATGTAAAATTGGTGGTTGGTTGTACTTTTTCAATGATTTCAGCATGGCATCGTCTCATCTCCTCTGCATGCCTGGAAGGATCCTCTCTGTGATTAAAATTGGTTTCAAGTCCCCGTGAAAATTAACCATTATGAGTTAGTATAATATGAATTGACAAATAATATGCCATCTTTTCTATCCTCCCTTCAAAAATGGACGTACTTTATCTATGATTAATGCGCAATCATGTACAAAATGTTTTACAAATTAGTGAAGTGGCGAGATCTTAGACAAGGTGTCAATGGTAGAAGTACAAGATCTTGCTACCTCATTTATTTATCAAACTTTTAGTTAAATTTTTTTAGTACAAGTAGCATTTCCCCTTGCCTATTACCCAGTTATATGTCCTTTAATTTTTTATTTTTTTTTTGTCTGCACCTTCTACTTTGGTGGGTACTATATAAGAGTTACTTTCATAGTCTAAATCTTCATCAAAACACAATCTTCACTATCGTCTTTTAGATACTCCTCTTCCTACATTTCGCCCTAATTAGTAGATTGAGGCGTGAAAGTGATATTCATGATCTACATATTAGATGGAGGTTGCTATTGACATATAAGTATGGGATAAGAACAACTGTCAAACATAGTCAAATTTAGTCTTTTTAGTTGACTTTTAAAAAATAAAAAGTAGATAAAGGGCTATTAAATTTGGTCAAGTTCATTTTATAAAATTATTGCTTCACCTTTTGTTTCCTAATTTGATACCCTAACCATCTTTTAACGGTAAAATAGAATTTTTGTTCGGCCTTTCGTCGAATATCATTTCCAGGCTCTCTTTCGTCGAATATCATTTTTGGCCATCGGAGGTTGTGAGAATGGAATACGATGAGTTTTTCGAGGTAAATTCATCAATGAAGTAGTGCTTGAAAAACACTTTTGGAGAGGGTATTGGTTCCACTATTCTTCCCAAAGAAGCTCAAACGGATCATTTTTTTAATAATAGGACCAATCTTTGAACTTTGTTTCAAGTTTTTTTGATTTTGATCCAAGAAAACAAAATTCAAAATTTGCGACATGTTCGCTCCTTACAGTGTGAACAATTCATAATGTTCGTCAAATTATGGAAGTTAAAAAAAATAGGAAAAAAAAAATTCAAAATGGCGTGTGAACTTTTAAATGTTTGCATGTTTGCTTACGAAGATGTGAACAATAGAAAATGTGTGTACTTGAGTAGTAGAACAGTTCATAAATGTTCATTTATGAGGATGTGAACAATTTAAAATGTTTACACTTGAGGGGTTGAACAAATCATAAAAGTTTGTAGGATAATATTAAGGTAGATGAAGAACTAGATGGTATTAGAGATTAGATTTTGAAACCCAAACCACGCAATGAAATTAAAATTGACATGATAGAAAATTTTGTCATAGATCAGGTATGATTTCATGTCAAACTTCCCAAGTATGTATCCACATTAGCTCATTTAGAATCTAACACCCCTTGAATTTCTTGTACTGTAGGTTTTTGAGTCATGTGATGCAGTCCTTAGTTGGTGTCAAGAGATTGGAAAGAAGTGCAACACAGTACTATTGATCTTTAAGTCTATAAAAATGATTGTTGGGAAGGGGTCAATACCTAAGTAACCAGAGCGCGGGTCGGAGCGGGAACGAAAGTGGGAGCGGGAGCGTCGGAGCGGTCGATTAAAAAATGTTCTTAGTTCTAAAATACGTTCGGAGCGGGAGCGTCGGAGCGTAGGTCGGAGCGGGAGCGTCACCCCTATACCAAGGTTTTGGTTACTAAGGTCAATACCTTAGTAACTAAAAACGTCATTTCCTTACCATGCTCCTAAATCGCGCTCCGACGGTTTGGGAGCGGATTCGCCTCAAAACCGCGCTCCGAACTTTCTTGATCCGCGCTTTGACAAATTTATGTTCAAATTACATATTTACTCCCATTTTTTTTGGAAAGTGTTTACTCTCAATTTTCTTCACTAAATATGAGTATTTTTGTTGCATAATATTAAAAATTCTAAATAAAAAAAATCTTTTACAATTTAATAAGTGAATATTAACTAATAAAAAGAATTAAAATGTATCTCTAACTTCCCTATTAAGTTGTGTTGGAAATAGATGCAGTAGAACTCAACGGTAAGATGTAATAAGTGACCACTGACTCCTAACTCATTAGTTGACTGTCATAACTATTCTCTCTTACCAAATTCCTTTTTCTTCATTTCTTCTAATTGAAAAAATTTCATGCAAGTGAATGATTAGAAACTTTCAGCCAAGTGAAGGTAATTCTCTCTCTAATATATTAGTTTTTTATTTATTTTTGCTAGAGTACTAATCATAACTCAAGGAGGAATACTGATCATGTTGAATGTTTTATATATATCCATTATAATCATCATTTGTTATCCCAATACAAGAAAGATTATGTGATCTCATATTGGAATTAGGATTCATTTGTTGATGATGATAATTGAATAATAATACGGAAGTGATTTATTAATTTTCTTTTATATTTTGGAACAAGTAGAACATTCATTGACATAATATTGAACTCAAATGCAGGGTATTTGAGTGGAAGTGATGAATTTTTCTTTTTTAACAAGTGGAAGTGAATTTGTATGCTCCTTAATTATTTTGTTGGTTACTTAAGCATTATATGTACAAGCGCTCTGAACCTTAGGACGTTTAGAATTGGGTGCTCCGACGCTCCCGCTCCGCGCTCTGGTTAAAAGAGGTGGGGTGTACAGGGATCACAAGAACAAAGGCCATAAATGGAAGACTGATATCAAGAGAAAAAGAGAAACCGGTACTAAAAAATGCAGGTGTCCATTCAAATTGAAAGGTGTTTTGATGGGAGATAATAAATGGACATTTCAAATAAAGGATGGACATTACAATCACGAGATTGCAAAAACGCTCACTGGGCATGCATATGTCACTAGGTTGAGAGAGGAAGAGAACGCAATGCTAATTGATTTGACCTCTAGTGGTGTGAAACATCGAGATATCCTTACATCGCTGAAATTGAAGAACCCACATAACCATTCCACAATGAGAGTCGTTTGTTTATAATGCACGTCAAAAATACAGGTTGCATGAGAGTTAAAAAAGGTCGAATATGCAACAATTGATGAAGTTATTGACTGAGCATCATTATGTTGAATGGCATAGAAGAAATGAAGTGGCAGATGAGGTAGCAAACTTATTACGAACCCATTTTGATTGTATAACATTGGCTCAATGCTTCCCTACAATGCTCATTTTTGATTGCACATACAAAACTAATAGGTGGAAGTTGCCACTATTTCACATAGTCAGTGTTACCTCCACAAGAAAAACTTTCACCGTTGCATTTGCTTTTATGCGCAAGGAAATTGGAAGCAACTACAATTGAGAGTTAACACACTTGAAATCATTGTACGATCCGGATAATTACCCTCAGTTTTCGTGACAGATAGAGACCTTGCATTGAGAAGTGCAATCCTTAAAGTGTTCCCCGAAGCGAGTATGCTACTTTTGTACATGGCATATAGCAAAAAATGTACAAACCAATTGCAAGTCGGCCTTTGAGGGTAACGAGCCCTTATGGAACAAGTTCTACAGTGGTTGGGAAAACATTTGTAAGGCCGAGACATTGATTGAATTTAAAGATGCTTATGCTGATTTTGTAAATACTTGGATACCAAGGAACCCCGATTTGGTAATATACTTACGTGACACATGGTTGGTTCACAAAGAGCATTTTTTGAAGGCATGGACGAATAAAGTTAAACACTACAACAACACCACGACAAATAGGTGTGAAAGTCAACATGGAAGAGTGAAGAACTACGTTGGTTCTTACGCGGGAACTTCATTAGTTTTTGGAAATTTACACACAACTTTCTTTAGAAATCGACTTGTTCAGATTAAGAGTTCTGTTGGAATTCTCTAAAGGTAGTGAAGTGAGCCGAGGGTTCAGGTTTCTATGGGGCTTCTCCGCGGTGGATTTACATCACATTCGGTGAAACATCATCATCATCTTCCTCCTTTGAAAGAACTTAGGAATCATGTATCTCATATGGCGTTGGATCTTATCATCGAAGAACTTGGTAGAAGGATGGAGTTTGGATTCGAAATAAGTAAATGCAGGTGTGTGCTTCGGACATCCCTTGGACCTCCTTGTGCACACGAGTTAGTACAATACATGCATGATTGTAGGCCGATCCCTCTCACCGCAGTTGACATGTAGTGGAGGTAATTGTCAATTGTACTGATGCAAGAAAGCCTCGCAGGATTCGATAACCTGAAGTTCAATTCTTAAGAAAGAGATGGATAGAGGCAAGCAAACCTGAACGAAGGTCAATATTACTCAAGATTAAGGAATGGGGTACACCGATCGACCAGTAATTTGCAAGAACCATCTGAACCGGCTATACCAAAGGGACGACCATTAAAGCTTACAACAAGTGAACATTGGATGTCGATGTTAACAAAAGAAGATGGAGAACGCATGTCCAAATGGCTTATAACAAGTGAACATTGGATGACCATGCCAGAAGCAGGATATATTGGTGCTACAACATACAATGTGGTAATTATTTAATGGAGTGATGAAGGATCAGAAACCTTCTTCCTTTTGATAGATGCTCTCACTGATGTGGAACAACGTTGAGTGGTTAATATTGTTTTCGTGAAAAAGACTCACTTTGCTTGCATAAAATTGAAGGAGAATTGTCCTATCCCTCTAGAAGTAAATCAGTGGGAAAGAAATAGCACAACTGCCGCGAGGAGTTGGGTAGTGCCATACTTGGCCAGAATGGCAGTATCGTGTTCTTATGAATTTTGAAACCGAACACGTCTACGTAGGTTGGTACTTGTGCACTCCAATCTTTTAGTATTTACATACATACACAGTGCTTATGTAATTAGGTCCTTCAGTTTTTGTTAGATGACTTATATTGATAGTTAAGTATGTTGATCAATTGGAAAAAAAATTTTAACTGTTGATGTTCACACTAGAGGGGTCGAACAAGTCTGAACATCAACAGTTGAAAATTTTCACCTATTTGACTCAATTGTTCAAAAGTTCAACTGTTGATGTTCATACTTGAGGGATTGAGCAATTCAGAAAAACTCGACCCTCATGTGTGAACATCAGTAGTCGAAATTTCGGATTTCGGAAAATTATTTAAAATTTTGAATGCGAATTCGAATTGAATTTCGGATTTTAAAATATCCATTTACAACCCTAGTGATAGGTATCAAATAAGAAAACATGCTTATTGGAGAATAGGTCGACTACGTTCATCGAGTTTTTGCGGGTGGACGGCTCATTTTTTTTGTTTAGCATTCCTTCAAAATTTTCTTTTCACTTAAGTATGTATTAAACCAATAGATATAGAGGGGATTAAACTCAAGGGGTTAGGACTTTACTTTATTTTTATCTTCCTTTCTAACAAGATAAAATTTTGGCAAATTTTAATTTTAACTCTTGGAGAGTTATTACTTCTTTTTATGTTACTAAGCTATTTAAAATTCTTTTGGATGAGCTTATTGTAATGATGCAATTGTTATGTACAGGGATTTGTTCTTTGCTTTTGAGGTGGGGATTGATTCTTCTATAATCCTGAGGATATGTTCCTCTAGATTGATGAGGATATGTTCCTCTAGAAAGAAAAAATAACGTCTTATTTTTTTACAGGTGTCGGTTTGTTGCAACCTTTGCCAATACCCAAGACCATGTGGGTAGACATCTCGATAGATAATTTTGTGAATGGTTTACCAAATTCACATGGTAAAATCGTGATATTCGTTGTGGTGGATTGACTTACAAAATATGCACATTTCGTGGCATTGAAGCACACGTATACCGCAGCTTCTATATCTCGAGTCTTTCTTAAAAATGTGGTAAAATTACATGGTTTACACAATCAATCATCTCTGACAGCAATGTAATTTTTACAAGTAAGTTTTTACAGGAAATTTTTCATCTCCAAGGCACAAAATTGAAGATGATTTCTTCTTATCATCAACAAACAAATGGCCAAATAGAGGTGGTAAGCCTTACCTGGATGCTTATCTGCATTGTTTTCTTGGAAAACAGGCAAAAGTTGGTCAACAACGCTTTATTGGGCTGAATTCTAGTATAATATTACCTATCACACTTCAACTCACATGAAACCGTTTGAAACACTATATTGTAGAGCACCTCCAACTCTACAAAGTTATACACCAGGTAAGGTGCAAGTTTGTAACAACCCAATTCTCGGATCTTGTGATCCGACCCGAATCTTCAAGTTCAGAAAGAAGAATGTAAGAAGTGAAAAAAAAGGGAAAATAGAAACAAAGAATGGTACTCCTCTTTGTTAACTACTGCACAACTTAACATAATAACATCCATACTAGAAAAAACTAATCCACTATCTGCGAACCTAGGAAAGCAATATTATATGCGTAACTTCATCCTTAACCATCCCAACCTTCTTCCCTCTGAAAGGGATAAAAAGTAATGAGCCATCCATGGGTCTTTGTTAAACAAATCTGCTGCTTGATGGGCGGCTGCTTCCTCCATTTCCAGTATAGCTTCCAAGGCTGCATTTATACTTTCCCAATTTGGTCCCTCAAAAGTTGCAGCAATTCTATTTGCAGCTTCTACCATTCCAATCACGCCATGATTTATACCCTCCTCAAAAGCACGTAATCTTTTACGCCTTTGTGTTGGTATAGTACTTGGATGAGGCCTAGTTGTTATTGATGCAGTAGGAGTCGCTTGTGTGGAGTGAGGGTTGACATCATCATCATCAAGAGAAACATTATCGCCAAAAAAATCATCTACAGACAAACATATAAAACATGAACTTGCATCAGCACCATATATATGCAACATGAATTTATATCAACACAATTCAATTTTTAACTACACAACAAAAAAAAGGAGCAAAAGAATCAATTTTAAACTACTAGTATCAATAAAGTGTCTATACCTAGTGGTATATGTGAACCAGACAACGTCGGACCTCGAGATGGAGGTGGAGGTGAAGAAAAGTCATCAGCTTCCACCACTCTATCACCAGTGGCCTGCTCATTCCCAATAATGATTTGCCACGAATCATAAAATTTCAAAGGCCTGTCACGTAATCCTGCTGCCTCTGGGTGTGCCTACAATATTATAAGAAAATAAAGGCAAGTTTACAATCACAAAGTATGGAGTTATGTAATCAATTGAGTTAAATGCAATAAACTGTGGACATGTCAATAATTACCTGTACATATCTCGCCCAGGCATCCTGGTCAGCAGTAAGACATTGGGTTAATGGATTAATGTTAAATCCACTTTGGCTAAGGGCTTGCCTTGCAACCATATACTCCTTCATTGTTTTTAGCCTTGCCTTTATATTGTCGCGGGTGACAACCTGCCTAGCCTTTCTTTCCACTTCAGCCACAACACGGTTTAGTGATTCAGATTTCCATCCATTATCGGGTTTCTTTCCTCCTTTAGCAACCTCCTCAATTAAGGTTTCTACAAGAACTCATCCATTTGATCGCTCCATCTTATGCATTTTCTTCGTGAGGTCTCAGATTGTGATGCCATACTATAAGAGAGTGTAACCCAAAAAAAAGAACATACATTTATAGAAACAATATACTTAATATCCAATACACCATTGATATTATAATAATTAATTACATAATAATCAGAGCAGAGCAAAGAGCAACTATTTAAATGATCAAAAGAAAATATATAATACAAGTTAGTGTATGCTCAGAATTTGATGTTGTAAGCATCAACTACATTATTACGTCATTTTCATGTTTAAACAACTATTAAAAGAATTAAAAAAACAGTACAACTAAGATAATGAATGCTTTGAGTCAGAGGTTTTTAGCATCGACTACATAATTATTTTGCATCATGTTCAAACAAATGCAACGACAAAATAATATCAACGCTCATTCCACATTTGTTCTGCCATAACGTCTCTCGTAGCTGTCCACACTTGGGATGCAGTAATGGCATTGTTTGCATCATCTTCACCTTCAACCTCTTCTTCATCTACAGAGTCGTTTTCACACAAGTCCTCAGGGTCACCATCTCGCAAGAAATTGTGCAGAGCACAGCAAGCTATAACTATTTTTGCTTGGGTTTCAATGTCATGGAAAGGAGCATTCCTAAGGTACGCGAATCTTTTCTTTAGAACCCCAATAGCCCTCTCAATAACATTCCGAAGAGAAGAATGGCGGAAATTAAACAACTCCTTCGGATTTTCTGGACGACGACCAACATGATCACGAAGATGATACCGTGTACTACGGTATGGTGTGAGGAACCCAGGAACTAAAGGAAAACCCGCATCGGCAAGATAGTATTTACCTATCCCAATAAAAGTGTCATATTAATTTATATACATTGCTAAGACTAGTGTTTAGATAACATGAAAACGACGCAGGCGACATACCTACAGGTACAGTTAGCCTGCGACCCTCACGACTTAGAGCATTCCTCAACATGCGACCATCGTGCACAGACCCCTCCCAGCCTGCAAGGACATATGTGAATTTCATATCGAAAGTGCATGCCAAAAGCACATTCTGAGTGATGGTTTGTTTTCTATTTCGATATCTCGGTTGATCCTCCAATGGAACATTTGCACTGATTTGAGTACCATCAATTGCACCAACAGCATCCTAATATGAATAAACTAACCTGATTAGCATTGTTTTTAGTTAATGGTCATAATGTTGATATAATCTAAATTCGATAAAAAAACGAACCTTAAAATAATGATGCCAATCTCGCTGAACAGCGCAATCAGTAGGAGAGTTTGCAGAGGTTGCCGGCTTAACAACATCTTTATAGAACGTGAGTAAAGATGACAAAACTATATAGAAATACCTACTGACCGTTTCTCCTGACCGAAAAAATTGAAAGACAGCATTTCTATTACGCAAGTCGTGACCAACAGTGTGTAAAAACAAGGCTACTTGTTCCTCAACTTTGACATTTCGACCATTAACTAATCCATACCCACGCAAGCGTGCACATAAGCCATGAAACATTGGCCGGTTCATCCTTAACTGTTCATGACAATAAATGTCGCTCTTTGTGAACATTCTCCTCAAAACCACATTCCTTTCATTGTTCTTATTTCTGTAGGGACTCCTTGTGAGAAGAGACCTATATCTCCTATAAAAATCAAGTAGGATCACAATCTGCATGAGCATCAGCATCATGGCGACAGCTGCTCGCTGACGATCTTCTAAATATCGCATTCTACACGCCTATTTACAACCAAAAAAATGAGTTGAATTTTGTAAATTACATTCAACTAGACCTGGTATACTCTAAAAGCTAACTTCAGTTAGACTATATCATTTTATACAAAAACCAAATCTATCACACATTCATTAAAAAAAAAAAAAAAAACATACCACCCTGCTATCTACTTCCCTAATACAATCAGCTAAGAGCCTGAGATTGTAGTATTAAACAGAGTATTGACAACCCAAAGTTCAAATTAAACAAATTCATAAATCTATGAAACATAGAGTTAATTAGTTCTTAGTTCTACTAGGCAGGTCTCCCTTTGAAGTCACTATGACATTTCATCGAACAGTGTGAATGTTAAATTAAGGGTAGATGTTCTTGTCATCAATCAATCCAATAATTTCTTATTTTTGCACAATTGATAATAAAGAGACAGCAAAACCACAATTTACATCAACAATCCTCAATACAAATCAATCAATTTAGAAAATTATGTACAAAATTAATTTAAAAAAATAAAAAATTTGTAAAAACAAATAATCAAATATCTGTATCATCAAACAAAAATTAAATGCAAACCCATGTAGTGAAACCTTGTCCAATATGTAAAATTTATTTGTTCACGCACTCCAAAACACATGCCATTCACGGCTAATAGCCACACATAATTTTTATCATTAAGTAAAATTTTATGCTAGTTTTGAAAGTTTTGATGATTTTATCAATTCTCAAATAGTTCATTCTACTGTAATAGTCTACACTTTTTGTCATCAACAATTGTTACAATAGTTTTTGTTGTCATGGGAACAACTTATTCCACAATCATCATTGTACTTCCAATTGTTACTTCTGGTGTACCTATGATTTTAACAATTTTCTCGAAGTTCGAGTGACAGACATCCTCACGTAGTTCCTGTGTGCTACAGATTTACCACACTTGATTCTCTGCTCCATGTGGTTGCTCACCACACGTTGCTCTGCCTCGGATGATCAATCTAGACAGTCTTCCTCAAGTGAGTAGCTCCTCCCTCACATTTTACTTACGTACATTGTTTTCCTAGTTTCTACATGTTTTATGTATTTCATATCACACAACAATCTTGCATTTATTTCTCAGTTGAGTTCCTTACCATACAAAGTCAATACTGAGTAACTCACTTCCACAAACCAAGTTTATGAAAGATGTTCAATTCTTCCATTTCAGCGAAAAGGACTTTCTGACTTTAATTTACATTGAAGGAAGAATTTCCTTCACTCAACAATTAGAGAGAGAAAGTAAAGAGTTCTAGAGAGAGAAAGCGAGAGAAAGTTCTCTGATCCCGAAAGTATATATCCTCAAATAAGAGATTTACACCTCTATTTATAGATTTACTAGAGTTAGAAGTCAAACTCCTGATCAATCAGTAATGAACATCTGAATCGGTACTCCTCAGTTTTCCTTTCGGAAACCCATTTTCCATTGTGAGAAAGTACTTTTCTCTACCGAAAACCTCAATCCGAATAGGTACTCTGTAACACCCTAGATTTTTCTTGGTTTGGGTTGGACCCGGAAGTGGGCTTCAATCCAATGGGCCCAAAACAGCCCATAAAATAGTTTGGATGTGAGTCCAAAATTTTTAGTTAGATAGTGGGGTGGAAACATAGAAACCTTGCCCTTAAGATCCATGCATGCATAAATGAAATGAAAATAATCATTTTTAGAATTTTAAAGTAAAAGGGTGGCTAATATACATAAATAATATATATATTAGGTGTGGGGCATCTAAGTGGGCCCCACACATTAAATAAAAAATGTGGACAGCACATTAGGTGCGCCACTTTAAGTTGGTGTTTGGGTTTTTGAAAACTCCTTTTTAAACAGAATTCTATCTTAAAGGTTTTTAAAAAATAATAAACACCTATTTATTTTTAGATAAATACTGTATTATCCTTTTAGTTAGATAATTATCCTCAAACTTGAAAAACAAGCATTGAATTACACCCATTAGATCATGTTTATCTAAATCCTAGTTAATCTTAACCATCCAAAAAGGTTTTCCAAATCCTAAATATTCCTTGTTTTGAATTATCTATTAAAACCTAAATTCTATCCCTATTTTGTCCCTAATTCATAGTAGATAATTACAACCATTGGATTGACTTGATATTTGATCTTGACCATTTAAATTAAACAAGTTTTAAAAACCAAAAATCCGCCCCATTTTATAGAAATCAATTTCTACATGCTAGCATAATTATCCTATTTTTCTTTATTTTTAGATAATTACCAAGGAGAGAGTTTTAATTCTTTTTA
>MVGT01000542.1:64746-90611 GCA_002174775.1 Macleaya cordata | reverse complement strand
ACTCGAATTTAGCACTCCGGATCAATTATCATCGGCTACGTGTAGGTTGGGCTTGATAACCGGTTTCTTAGTAAAAAGAAAAAGAAAATGGTTTCCTAATTTATTTTCCCAAATGAATTTCAAAACCGCCAAAATATGTTTTATTTTCGAAAACCTTAATTTTTGGGGAGCCGATGAGGATAAAACTATAAGATGCTATGGCCATGCTTTACGTGGTCTTAGTTAGGCAGCTGAGGCAAATTCCCTAAGAAATAAGTGCATTTCATTTAAGTTCAATAATGTGTAAGCCATTTACATAAAAGTGTTTTGGCGCCCTTGGCCCAAGAAAAAAGGACTTGATAGTCACTCCTTAAGAGGGATCCTTGTGCGCCGACGAGTTCTCCTACTCAATTCACCTCTAGAGCATGAAGCAGTTAGGGTCCTACCATCATCTTCCATGCCATCACCTGCCAGCTCACTCTTGGGGCGATCGTTTTCTTCTTGGAGCCCTACATTCGCCTGCCTATAGATGCGGAGACTAGCCAAGTGGTTAGCACATTCTCCAATCAAATTTGATACAAGTATCTCTAGGCCACCCATTCGCTGAAGGAGCTCTTGGCAATAAGGGCGGGTCACCTGAATCAGATAATTGTCAATTGGTGAAAAAATGTGTAGAAACAACTGGGTAGAGAAGATGTCGAAACTTACAAAGGGGAATTCACTGCCAAGGAATACAGAACAATCAAAATCCGATTGAGGTATCACAAGAAGGTAGAGTTCGGTACTTTCAGGAAGATCAACCGTGAGTTGCCAAGCCCAGCTGCTGGCCAAGGTCTTGGGGGCGCTCTGTGTAATACGAGGTGCCAACCTCGCTCATCGGCACAGAAAAACTTGAAGCTCACTCAGATGAACTACTTAAAGCTTCGTTAAGACCTTCAGAGTAGAGAGCCAAAGCTAAATATTGAAAAAATAGCCATATAGAAAGTTAAAGCTTAAAGAACCTTTCAAGATGAGAGAGGGTTTTTCTCGCAAAGTCTCTCAGCCTGTCAAGAGGTCGCAAAGTGAAGCTGACATAGAACAGATCCTCCAGATCACCAAGCCGACGAAAGATTGTGCAAAAGCTCCAGAGTACAAGTCCAAGGGGGATAAAGGCAACAATATCAAAGTCTAGTCATTCTCCAATGAGCTAAGTTGAAACGAAAAGCGACATTCGAATATCGAGAGTCAAGATCAACTAATCAAAGTCAGAATCATCATGAAGAAGCCAAAGTGGTCAAAATCAGAAAAGCCAAAATTCAAAATCAGTACAAGAGCAAGCTGTCCATTGCTTTCAAGTGAAGATTGAAGAGTTGAATGATCGAGTGGTGTAAACGGTCTCCAATGCAGACAAGTGAAGAAAGCCTAGATGATCTCATCTTAAAAACCACCAAAAATTAAATTTATTTTCAAAATTAATCTGCTCACAATCACACGCCCAGTCGTGCTCCGGTTAGTGAGTAGACACCCAAAGAAGTGTCTAGATATGACTTGGGATTTCGCGAGACCCGTGGCACTAAGGACCAATGGAGTATACTTAGTCGACTAAGGTAATCGGTTGCCTAGTTAGGTTTCCAATTCGCCAACCACGCCCACTTAATTCCAAAGGAGTGCGTTAGGTGGAAGTCAGAGAAATACACGCTTTCTGCGGAGGCACCGGGAGCAAAAATTCGGTGCAACAGCTCCGTTATTCGGTTACACGAACCTCTGGCGAAGAGGGGCAAACTGTAGACACCAATTTTTGCCCCCGAACTCTAAACATCAAAAATTCGGTATGAAATGAGAGATCAGGCCTCAAATACCTCTAATTCAACCCAATCAATCATTGAACCAACTCAATTTAGTCATCCCCCAACTCAATTTTGCCTAATTTGGCCCAAATCGGGCCAAATTGAACGAATCGGGTGAAAACCCACAAAATTTGGACTAGGATTGACTTTCATTGGATCACATCAGGGTTCATTGACCCTTGGCTCAACTCAATTGGACCCTCACTTGACTCAATTTTACTTTATTAAGTTCAATTTGGCTCAGTTTGGCTCAATTGGACCCTTAACGGCTCTCCATGGGCCGTTTTGTCCAGACCGTTAGAAACCTCTTCTTTGACCCTTTTTCCACCCAATTTTTTTAGATCTCTCTTATCCACTCTCACCCCCTAACCCTAATCTTGTTTACACCCCACTAACCCACCCTAGATTTGAATGGGTTAGGAAGAATACTCAATAGTTCTTATGAAGTGCATTCAATAGTTCTTAAGAAGAACATTTAATAGTTTTCTTAGGAGCATTCAATAGTTCTCTTAGGAGCATTTAATAGATCTCTTGATGAACATTCAATAGATCTCATGAGATACATTGAATAGCTTGAGAGCATTCAAGAGTTTGAGAAGGAAAGAAATAGAGTTAGGTGAGAGTAAATTCATTTCCATTAGATCTTAGCCTTACTCTTTACTACCACTATCATCAACCATCATCTACATCTACACCACCCATCCTAATATAAAATTTGCACATTCAAACCTCACTTATCATGGAAAGAACTCAAACTAATTGAGTTTTTCCTTCCATTTTGAGGTTGGTTTAGAGAGAGTTAGTGGTAGATCACATCACTTTTCAAAAGAAAACTTTATTTTCTTCATTTATCATCAACAAAAGAAATTATCATGGCTTAATGGAGGGTTGATCAATAGATTTTCAGCACTCTCTCATTGGTGGATCTTAAGAAAAATAGGTAGGTGATCATCACCCCCTTTTCTCTTGTAGTAGAGATTCCTTTTTTAAGTGTTGCATGATGTAGTTTAAAAAGAAAGTGAATAAATATTGTCATTTAATGAATCTCACTTCATGATTTATCTTAATGTACTAATTAGTTACCTTTTTAGAATAAATATAACATTATTAGTGATCTTTTTCATCATTTTTTTTAACATATATGAATCTTCAAGTATCATTTTAGATAAGTGCTAGTTTAGTTAATGTTCATATCTCAAGAAATGATAAGTGGTTTGATAATCTAACAAGATTGGTCTCTTTTGTATATCATCTCATCATAAAATAATGATTTGTTTTTCATGAAATTAATGTTTAGTGCCAAAAATGATATGTTTAGCAAGAATATCAACCATTTAACCATGTTATCTAGCATTTGGGTATATGGGTTGATTTTCAAGTCACTACACCATAAAAAGTGGCCATAAATGTGCTGGAATCTTTTCATACAAGCATAAAATGAAAAATGAAAAAATATAGACTTGTAGATCATGAAAAAATACACAAAATAGGCTCAAGAATGAGTAAAAAAGGTTGTGAACGAAGAAGTTATGATAGATTGAAAGTTCACTTTAAATGTGTTCGATGAAATGCCTAATTGAATGTTTGATGTGTAGAATTGCTTATTTCACTAATTTCACATTAATACTTCATTTTGTTGTTTTAAATTGAAGTATATCAACCATAGTTTTAGGTGAAACCCTAGAGTTTACATTAGAAACTTGTCACTTTTGATGGTGTGCCTTAGAAATCAACCAAAAATGAGAATAAAATTTCAAATAAGCTTTATGGGCTTGGTAAGCCCATCTTCAGGCAAGCCCACTCTAGTCTTCTATTGAGTGTTGGACTTGTTTCATGAGTTTTAAACTCACATCTTGGAATTGGGCTTCATAAACCCATGTTCTTGTGTGGGCCTAGCAAAAACACATCTTTGCTTAGGCCCACCTTTCTCTTGGGCTCGGATATGCCTAAAACCCTAATCCAAAATCCCAACCAATCAAACAAAATTGAACTAGGTTTCTCTCTTTTAGATTAGTTAATCTAAGTTAGGCTCCTTAGTTTAAGAAATGCATTAGAAATTAGGGTTGTGTGTTAATTTCGGGATTATGTTAGGAATTTACCTAAACTCGTCGAAATGTGACCACCATGGACTGGCACTCCTAAGTGTGACATGCGTGTCTACACCACGTCGATGGTCTTGCACACTCGATTAGTTGGGTTAATTCTTAGACGAACCCCACCTTTGCAATAATTAAGATTTTAAAAACAAAGAAGAGAAATAACGTTTTCTACTAATCAAAGCATTTTGCATTAGATTTTGGATCATGCTTAACGCTAGGGATTAGAAATCCTAGTTAGGACTCTAGAACTTCCCTAAAGCATATCACATAATCATTTTTGCATTAGAATTTGGATCATGCTTAACGGTAGGGATTAGAAATCCTAGTTAGGACTCTAGATCTTCCCTAAAGCATGTCATATAAGGATTATGCTTAACGCTAGGGATTAGAAATCCTAGTTAGGACTCTAGATCTTCCCTAAAGCATGTCACTTAGTCGAAGCATTTGCCTATTAAAATTTGGATCATGTTTAACGCTAGGGATTAGAAATTCTAGTTAGAACTTCTAGATCTTCCGTAAGATATGTCATTCATTTTTTTTTAAAAAGAGCATCTCGTCGCCACGTGTATCCCAGTTTACACGTGTCTCTGAAGAAATCCCAGTTGGGTCACGAGCATAACTGATTTGCGTGTGTCATCATTTTTTAAAATAAAAATACTTGTATACCATGAGTGCGTACAAGTGGCTTCCCAGTTTAGCCACACATATTTTGAGCACGTGTGTGGGCCCCAGTATTCCCATATATAACTCATGGTCACGTGTATTCCATCTCATGTGTGAATGGTCCATAGTCCATTTACATTTTGTTGCAGGACTAGTCTGTTGTGCATCCAGGTTTGCATAGCCGTAATGAATCCTCTTCTTTTCTCGTTGGCCGTAAAGAGAGGTTCACGGCCAACATTGCTTGTCTGTGAATAGACGCAAGTCTGTTTGCAATTATGCGACATGTAAATTTAAGTTTACGTATCAGGGTGTGTTTTACTTTTTGCCCCAAATCCTCAATTGCATGAAACATATACTAGAGGGGTTTGAACTGACTTTTTCTTGTACACACTCTTTCCTAGTGTAATGTAATAATTTTTAATAATGAAATTCCATCTAAATACCCTTAGTCGTGAAGTAGAGGCCGATCTCACGATCGGGCGGTTGTCGGGTGCCTAACACCTTACCGACCCGTGCCAGGATTCTCTTACCAAGAATCTCTCTTCCCAGACCAGACTAGTCGGAAGATCGACAAGTTTTTTGATAAAATAAAATGATTTTCCAAAATTGGGTCCTGATTCCCAGATTAATCAGGTGGCGACTCTATTCGCGGCCAAGGAGAAAAAGTTTTTTCGCGGATCCTAATGATGGATTAAAATTTTGTTCATACTTCTGAAATATTGAGATCCAGAGGAGTTTGTGGTAAAATTTCATAATTTTTGGATGTGTGCGCATGTGTTGGATTACGCCTGATTCTTGGGTGAATCCTTTGGGAACTGGACTTAGGCCAAAACATGAAAGTCGTGTTGTTCTGAGTTTAGTTTCAGATAGATTTGATGGAATATGATTCTGATACCCAAAGCGTAAACCATAAATTTTTAACTGAACATTGTACAGAACCTATTAATTGAACGGGGTTTAATAAACGTGTTATTTTATGTACGTTTTTCTAGCATAAAAATATGAAAAAAATATCATGAGTATATAAACATGTTTTTGAACAAAACTCTAAAAGGTGTTTCTATTTTGAATGCGCAATGAGTCACAAGGTGCTCTGCAAAGTTTATAAATCCTTTGCAGGCACAGTTTACAAAATATAAATACTAAGGTATATGGACCCTAGAACCCTAGTTCGACCTTAATTATGACCCGCTTAAACCTACAGTCAGGTCTAATGTGTGTAATGTTTTTGTTTGAATTGCTGACCTAGATGTGGGCCCAAGTTAGCATAATCGACCAAGACTCGAAACCATTTTTGTTGGGCCTAAATTGACCAAGCCCAAGAGAGATGGACCAAAACATATTTCAAAAACCACCCAATTAATGTTCTGGGCTTTGGATATTTATACCCAAGTGGGGTGTAAGTACACCCAAGGTATGGAATGCTACAGAACCGCTACTGAAAAACCTTATTTTTAAGTTATTTTCTTTTCATGTTTCCTTCGAATCATGTTTTCAAAATCTATTTTCTACATAAATATTATATCTTTGAAAAGATTTTCATGCTTAAAATAGCATTTTTTTTGGGTTGTGAGATCACGATGGTATGATTTAAAAGCTATTTGAAGTTAAAGTGGAAGATGAGAGGTGCTGTGACAGAGTTGTAGGAGTACAACAAAGAGAGGTCACGGATATGACTGTAGCTAAAGATGGTGGTTTGAGGTTCAAGAGTTACTTGTGTGTTCCTGAGAAATCTAAACTGAGAAGGGATATCTTGAACGAGGCACATCGGAGTAAGTATATTGTACATCCTGGAGAGAACAAGATGTATCAGGATCTCAAATGACATTTCTAGTGGTCAAGGTTGAAGCGTAGCATTGCTGAGTTTGTGCGAACCTGTTTCACATGCCAGTAGGTAAAGGCAGAATGTAACGACTTGACCCTTGAGCCCATGACCCGAACACGGTACACTAAACTCAAAGGCCAGCTCGTTAGGGAAAAAGTTTATGAATATGTACAATGATTTTTCTTTAGGACAAACTATTATTTTAAAATTAAGGTTTTCATATCCCAAGGAAAAATGAGTAAGTTATATCTATGTCAAGTTTAAGGTATATCTATGTCAAGTTCAAAGATAATATTTGAATACCTACAAATAGGTTTGGTTTTCAAAATCTTGGGATAACACATCTCATGTCTCCCTTCTCAAACTCTTAAGAAAAAGTTATCTTTACAACTCAATTCAATAAATTACTGAGAATAGTAAGAGAGAGAGCTTTTATCAGGACTATCCTCTAACCCACAACTACTATCTCTCCTTAAACTCTCACTATAGGTGGCTTTTAAAATAAAAGTTTTCCATGGTTCAAGAAGGGGTTTTCAAATAGCATTTAACTTCACGACTCTTGCACTAAAACAAAAGTACCTTCATGTCATAAAGAAATATTTAACGTAAATCATATGATTTACACCTTATTAAATAAGGTTTCTTTTTAAAAAGAAAAACTGCCTCTAAACTACCAATGATGAAAAACATTCATGAACAATACATAAGAAATGTTTTAAAAAGTCAAACCACACAACAATGAAAATTTAATATCCCAATCCCTGCTTAAGTCATGGTAATAGGAGTAATGTTCACTCGGAGTGGAATAACCTACTCCGAAAATCTTCAACCAAGCAAAATCCTCGCGAATCTACGATCTGCTCGAAGTTCTAACTCTTGAATCTATGGAGAGTTGGAGAAAACAAATGAGTTTAAACTTAGTAAGAAGAACTATCAAATCTTACACAAAGTTCGTACCCAAGAATATGATCTTTCCAAACTCACCTTGCCAACGACATATGAATGCATGTGATGGTAACTTCATGTGTTTCTCCTTAAGCCTAAAAGAGCTTGGAAACACCTTTAAATAATTCACAAAACTAATCCATGCATTGCCAATGAGTAATCATCAAAACTATTGATCATTTATGGCATATAACGCCCACTTTACAATCTGCCACGCTTTTCAGTAACATTTGAAAGCAACATTAAAAGTCTTGGAACATCAAGAAAACCGTGATAAATCACTTCCAAACGTTATATACACGTATCTCATATCATGGCTATCATCATCTTTACATAAGATTTCAAAGTCATTATTCATATGCATAGATTACAGCATACATCATGCTTTTCAAAAAGCAAACAGCAACAGTACGAAGCAGAAACAGTGACGTTACTATGTTTCAGCAACAGTCATTTCATCTGAAAACGTAATCTATTATACAACATACATTTTCTCTTTGATATTTAGTTTTACGGCTATTACGGGAGCCACCCACAATCGTGAGATCGTTTTCGGCGGGGACCCATCATGGGGTATCACCAAAAGGCACGCCATAAGGCACGAATCATTTTTGATTCATTAGTTTCATGCTTCCTTTTTCATGCTTATTAAACATAAAGTGATGGTGTGCATTAAACGTGTAGATACTAAAAAACATATAACAGAAAACGTGAATACAATCATGAAGAGATCGAAATGTTATTACTAACATGTGTAGACACCAAAATTTGGCACCCCGGATGAAGGTATCATTTTCTTTGTTTGCCTCGAGATACGTGCTACACGTGGGACCCGCACAAAATGTGGTTAAAATTCTGACTCGAATTAGCGTAGAATTAAGTGAGGATGTGCGAAAACGCGAGTGGTGCACGCAAAATTCGTTTACCTGGCCTACAACGAAAATTAACCACTTTTGTCTTATTACCTAAAGTTTTAAAAATGGGTTATGTTTTGTTGTGAAGTGTGTGTACAACTTGAGCATACACACACCACCACCTTATCTTTAACGTTGGTAACAGGAAGAAACAAATCAAACCGAAGCTTTAAAGTGGTTTGATAAAGTCAGGCCCATTTTATCAATTTTCCTTTCCTTTCTTTCTTTCTCTACATTTCTCTTTAAAAGCCAAACAGCTACAATGCGTTTAATTTTTCTCTCTCCTCCCATTTCTTTCTCTCTTTCTCTTTCCTGTTTTTCTCTCTCACCCAACAACCACAACAGTTCCCTAGTCGTTGGCCCCCCAAATGACTAGGTGCCCTGGCTGTTTACACTCAGAAGGCCAGGTGCCCTGGCCGTTTGTACCCAAACGGCTAGGTGCCTTGGCCGTTTGAACCTAACGGCTACGTGCGACCTAGCCGTTTTCACCTTTTTCTCTCTCTACTTAATTTTTCTATCTCGGTTAGCGCATTGCGCCAGTGCGCATGTGCCCAATGGCTAGAGCTCCTCTAGCCGTTGATGCCATTTTTTCTCTCCTCTGTCCTTTGTGGATAAGGATGAATGAGAACTCTTTTATCAATTTGATCTGACAGTCGAAATCAGCCCTCCCACTCTCCTTTTTCTATAAATAGAGAGCTCATCTAAGAGGCAAGACACAATAACAACCTGAGAGAGACTCTTTAATTTTTTAAAAAATTAGTATAACATCAGAGAGATTTTTAGAGTGAGAAAGTTCTCTTCTTTCTTTTCAAAAACAACTCCAGACACTTCAAACCCCATTTTTACTTATTTCTAAAGAGAGAAAGTGTTTTCTTCCACCATTTTCTTTCTAAAAACACACCCAAAAAGGCAAATCACTACAAATGGGTTAAGCATCAAAGTGGAATATCTAGCTTTCTCTTGGAGTTTGGGCTAAAGCTAGGTAATATTTTCTCATCTCCACCCATTTTCTATTAAATAAATCATATAATATGTTGTACATCGAATAAATGAGTTATCCAAGCATTTCATGATATTTAATGTTTCATTTTCTAGTTATCATGCTTTGATCAATGGATTAGTTATCTTGTGTATGTAGTTTACATACTTGAAATAAAGATTACTATATGTAGATATTTATAGATAACTAGAATCATGTAAATATTATATTCATTTAATGTCATTTTGATGAAATCAATGTTTCATAAAAATCATGCTAAAAAATGTTCCAATCATGTGTTTTCTTATAGTGATTCATGTTAGATAAGAAAGTATCATTATGTGATGTAGTTAATATGTAGTCATCATGTTTGAAATCATATAAATAATAATGCAAAAATAATACTCCATTAAAAATGTACGGATATTTGATATTCATCACTTTTGCATTAAAACACACTTTTTGACCCATGAAAATATGTGGGTTTGTTATAAAGTTGTTTTACTTAATTTTTTATCCAAAATGTCATATAACTTTTATGTTATTATCAAAAAGTGTTGTTTGATCCTAGTGGGCAAAAGTTAGGTTTTGTTTGAAAGTGATAAAAACCTTAGGCTCAAAATAACCCTTTTGCCCTAAAAAAGAATAAATCACTCCAAAAGCTTCCAAATAAACTTTTGTGGGTCTACAACTGGGTTGTTGGGCCCACTTTCCTCCTTTTTGAACTAAGAACCCATGATTCACATCATGAGCCTTAGGTTTGAATCTTGGGTTTTACAACTCATTATCAATTTTGGGCTTCACAAGCCCACTTCCAATGAAGTTGGGGGTCTTACCCACTTCACCAAATCTTTGGGCCTCAATAAAAATATCTTTTTCACAAATGATTTTAGGTCGTAGCCTTGCGAACAAAGATGTGACTATAAAGACTTCATCCAAGAGAGACCCGATGGTTGTTGGACCACCGCAAGAATGGGTGGTAGTCAATCAAGGAAGAAATCAAGTTAATAAACATGGGAATTGGCATCACCTCATCCATGGGAAAGATAGGGCGATGATCGAGTTGCAAAGAGAGTATAAGGAAAAATTCATCAGAACTTGATGCAGATATGGTGGTATACCTAACTACCTAGGTGCAAAGCCAGTTAAGCGAAACTCACAAGAAAGAAGGTCAAGTCTACAGAAATCTCAACAAGGCAAGCTTAAAGGACAACTCTCATACTTGCTCAAACCAAGCTGGGAAGTCTCATACATCATCAAAAAGATCCTTGTAGGTACCATTTCAATTGACATATCTTGGCAAAATTGAGCATCAGAGGTTCACAAATGTCGATCAACTTAAAAGATACTACGCTTGAGAGGACTTCTCAACTCCTAAACTAGGGGCAAGTGAAGCCGACAGTGACTCAAATCTAGGGGCAGTTCTTGGCTGAACTTGAAATCCCAGAAAGGACCTTGTTAAAAAGTTCATATCCACTATAAAAAAACTTTGGGCTTGAAACCTTCCATTGTACATAAAAAATACCGACCTCTCTGAATTACAAAAAATTCAAAAAAGAAAAAGGAATGTGTGTTTCCCATTTTGTATGTAAATAAATCCAACCCCGAGTTAGGGGCATCTCTCAGAAATCAAATATCTCAAAATCCAAAAAATTCTCAAAATCCAAAAAAATCAAATATCTCAAATATCCAAAAAAATCAAATATCTCAAAAATCTAAAAAAATCGAAAAAGCCAAAAATCCAAGCAATAAAATGTTTCCAAGTTTGTAGAAACCCAAATCAAAGGGTACGGATAAAAGAGAGGCAACCCAAGGAAGCATTTCACTAACTTTTGAGCTTTTTACCCTTCCTTTCGAGCTCGTCTTAAGCCACGCTACAACCCAAAAGTCCCTTAGGAGTCTGTGAGCAATATGCGTCCTTATTAGAGGGGAAGAGCAGTCGATCTCCAAAAAATGAAGAAGATGAAAAATCCAAGAATAGAACACATAGTGAGAAAAATCAAGACTTGGAAAAATTTAATCTATATTTGTGAGCTTCGAAGTACTATGGTCAAGGAGGCAGATAGCGAGCGAACCATTAAGGGACATAACCATCAAGGTGCAAAATTATCAAACTCACTACATCAGTAAAATTAAAGTCACATCTCGATCTCGTGGTAAGTTAATGCCAATTCGACTAGATGAGCAAGGTCCAAGAAAGGGATAAACAAGGCGAGTCATTAGAGAAAGACAACAACTTATCTTTGTGCGTCTTGTGATCTGGACTTTTCATCATCAACGTTCGATGGGTCGAGGACATTAACTTGTTTTCCTTTTTATCACTTGTTTTCTAAAATAAAATCAAAAAATAATTTTATTTTTCAAAAGGCCTTGTCTTTTTGGGGAGGCGATGAGGACAAAACCTTAAGATGCTATAGTCATGCCCCGTATGGCCTTAGTTAGGCAGCTGAAGGAAAATTCCCAAAGAAATAAGTGCATTTTTCTAAAAAGAATCACCTTGATAAAAATGCATTTAAAAATATTTCAACAATGCACAATACACGAAGCTCACTCCTCAAATGAACTCCATGCTCAAGCTTTGCAAAAATCTTCAAAGCAGAGATCCAAAGCCAAATACTTCACAATTACAAAGAAAGTCAAAGCTTAAAGAGCCTTTCTGACGAAGAATTTCAGCTTGCCAAGAAAAAGGTTGCAAGGTGAAAATGATAAGTCCTCCAAATCACCAAGCCAACAGAAGATTGTGCAATATCCTGAAAGTACATGACATTGAAGTATAACAGCAACATCCGACTATCAAGAGTCAGAATCAGTCAATCAAAGTCAGAATCATCAAGCATTTAATGATCAAGTATTGTCAAAGAAGCATCAGAAGATTGAAGTGTTGAACTCATTGAGTGGTGTAAAAACCCTAGTCAACAGCCCAAGCATCCAAGGCAAGATCAAGAGATCCCCATGCAACTCCATAACATTGGGTAAAACAAAAATAAATTTAAGACTCACAGTTTTCAAAAACTCACTCTGCATTTGCGGTACTCATATGGATCGCACCAGTGGATCTCATTTGTCCTTGTTACCAAGTAGCATGGCTCATCTGCCATCACTTTTTGAATGCACATAGCAGTGTGCTAACAGTGGACCGACAGGAATAGAACCTATGGTCCAAATCACTCGGCATTTGCATGTACTTATCTGAATCGCACCAGTAGGTCTCATTTGTCTTCAGGGAGCATCACACGTCTGCCATTACTCGTTGGATACACATCGCAGTGTGTCTAACAGTGGACCGAAAGCAATTGAACCTACGGTCCTAACCTTCATAATAAAAAGGCAAAAGTTCATCCGGTGTGCAAAATCAGGTGTTATCAGCTTTGCCATTTGGTTCTGAACAACCTCTAGCAAAGAGGGGAAATCTGTAAACACCAAAATTTGGAACCCCAGATGAAGGTATCATTTTCTTTGTTCGCCTCAAGATACGTGCTAAACATGGGACCCACATAAAATGCGGTCAAAATTCTAACTCGAATTGGCGTAGAATTAAGTGAGGATGTGCGAAAATGTGAGTGGTGCACGCAAAATTTGTGTACCTTGCCTACAATAAAAATTAAACACTTTTGTCTTATTACCTAAAGTTTTTTAATGGGTTAAGTTTTGTTGTGAAGTGGGCTTATAACTTGAGCATACAACTACCATCACCTTATCTTCAACGTTGGTAACAGGAAGAAACAAATCAAACCAAAGCTTTAAAGTGGTATAATAAAGTCAGGCCCATTTTATCAATTTTCCTTTCTTTCTTTCTATACATTTTTTCTTTAAAAGCCAAACGGCTACAACATTATAGCCGTTTAATTTTTCTCTCTCTTCCCATTTCTTTCTCTATTTCTCTTTCTCATTTCTTTCTCTCACCCAATAACCACAACGACTAGGTGCCTCAGCCGCTGGCAGCACCTAACGGCTATGTGAGACCTAGCCGTTTTCACCTTTCTCTCTCCACTTTATTTTTCCATCTCGGTTAGCACGTTGCGCTAGTGCGTATACGCCCAACGGCTAGAGCTCCTCTAGTCGTTGATGCCATTTTTCTCTCCTCTGTCCTTTGTGGATAAGGATGAATGAGGACCCTTTGATTAATTCGATCCGACGGTCGAAATCAACCCGCCCACTCTCCTTTTTCTATAAATAGAGAGCTCCTCTAAGAGGCAAGACACAATAACAACCTGAGGGAAACCCTTTCATTTTGAGAAAAATTAGTATAACATTAGAGAGATTTCTAGAGTGAGAAAGTTCTCTTCTTTGTTTTCAAAAACAACTCCAAACACTTTCAAACCTCATTTTTACTTATTTTTAGAGTGACAAAGTGTTTTCTTCCGCCATTTTCTTTCTAAAAATACACCAAAAAGGGCAAATCACTACAAATAGGTTGAGCATCAAAGTGGGATCTCTAGCTTTCTCTTGGAGTTTGGGCTAAAGCTAGGTAATATTTTCTCAACTCCACCCATTTTCTATTAAATCAAAAATATAATATGTTGTTCATCCAGTAAATGGGTTATCCGAGCATTTCATGATATTTGATGTTTCATTTCTAGTTTTCATACTTTGATCAATAGATTTGTTATCTTGTGTACGTCATTTACATACTTGAAATAAAGATTACTACATGTAGATATTTACATATAATAGAATCATGTAAATATTATCTTCATTTAATGTCATCTTGATAAAATCAATGTTTCATAGAAATCATGCAAGAAAAGTGTTCGAATCATGTGTTTTCTTATGGTGATTCATGTTAGATAAGAAGATATCATTGTGTGATGTAGTTAACAAGTAGTCATCATGTTTGAAATCACATAAATAATATTGCAAAAATCATGCTCCATGAAAAATGTATAGATGTTTGATGTTCATCACTTTTGCATTAAAACACACTTTTTGATCCATGAAAATATGTGGGTTTGTTATAAAGTTGTTTTACTTACTTTTTTTATCCAAAATGTAATATAACTTTTATGTTATAATCAAAAAGTGTTGTTTGATCCTAGTGGGCAAAAGTTAGGTTTTGTTTGAAAGCAATAAAAACCTTAGGCCCAAGATAACACTTTTGCCCTAAAAAAGAATAAATGACTCCAAAAGCTTCCAAATAAACTTTTGTGGGTCTACAACCCACTTTGTGGGTTGTTGGGCCCACTTTCCTCCTTTTTGAACTATGAACCCATGATTCACATCATGAGCCTTAGGTTTGAATCTTGGGTTTTATAACCCATTATCAATTTTGGGCTTCACAAGCCCACTTCCAATGAAGTTTGGGGTCTTACTCATATCACCAAATCTTTAGGCCTCAATGGCCCTGTGGTGCCCCGTCTTTCGACCAACTGCCAACATCGAGCGATGCGACTAAACTGCGAGCCTAAAAAACCCTCTGGGAGCGACTACTCTCTCCTTCCCTCTCGCCCCGCCTCTCTCTTACGAAAATAGAAGGCTCGGGGATGCCGAGGGAACCTAAGGCGTACGAATCATTCCGATGGTGCTCGTGCCGCGTGTCTTCGCCCGCAGAGGCCTAACCACTACTACCGCAACCATTTCTTGGATCCTCCTGGTCGAGGGGAGGACCTGCTCCTACCCCTTCTCTTCAGGGTGTGGTTTTTAGATGGCAGTGTTCTTTGAAGTTGATGTGTATGTGTGTGTCTATTCTTTAGATTCTTCTATTTTTTCTTCTTTTAGCACGTTTTTTTAGTCTCTTTAAAAGAGGAAGGACTGTCTCATCTTTTATTCAATGTTGTAGAGTCGCCACCTGAATTTGAAGGGTGTCAGGTCCCTCTTGGATAGAAAAAGGCATTATCTAGTCTCTTTAGAGAGAGACCAAATAACATCTTCTTTTATTTGACTCGGTCTGCAATGTATTATGTGTAGAGATTCTAGGTATGGGGTCCTAGTTACGAGTAAGGAAGGCGTTAGGCATCTGACAACCGCCAGACGTTAGTCGGTTTCTACTTCGTAAAGGGGGTTTTATCTTAATGTCGACATCACATCTCATGTGCACATAGTGAACTCTCTTGCATAAGAAAACAGTTAGTTCATTTTTTTATAAGAAAAATAAAGTAGGAAAGATAAGTACACTAGTGTAATGATCTGACCTTTGCTTTTATTATTTCAACGAACGGAGATAACAAGGTGGTTTTACCTATTCTTGCTTGCATGCCTTAGTGCTCGGGAGGGCTTTGGTGGATTGTTCATGCTTAGGGAAATCTCTGTATCTCTTGCCTTGAGAACTTTTCCGTAGTAGCGGTTGGGCTACAACTATTCCTCATTTGATGAAAACTTAATGTGTCCTGGGGAATTGCCGTAACTCAGATGATGTGTCCTTTTTTGAAGGAGCGTGAAAGGATTGTGATTGACAAGTCGTGCCGATGATGCATCTTTATTTGAAGGGGTGTGAGAGGATGATAGTTAACGAGTCGTGCCAGTTTTTATAAGTGGAACCTCCTCGGGGGCGGACTTCCCTCATTTCCCTCCTTATTTAGAAGGAGTTTGAAAAGAGATTGATTAACAAGTAGTGCTAGTTTTGTAAAAGAACCCTCCTCGTAAGCATGGTTTTGATGATTATCTCCTTATTGGAAGGAGTTTTGAAGATATTGACGAGTCATGCCGGTTTTGTTTGAATTCTCTATAAATTGATCATGATGTCAACCATAGAGCTTTCTCTCATTTTTGAATTGGAAAGACTTGTGCTATCCCGAATACTATCTAATATTATATAGGGTATTATGGAACTAGCATACTCCTTTTGAGTAACGCCTAAATTGATACTATTTGACGATAACGAGGTTTTGTTGTTTTGAAGGTTTTTGCATTGCTTTTGAAGAGATTACAAGTGCTTATATATTACAGCAAAATGTAAAGAGTTTGAGAGTTTTGAGTATACTTAAGCGCTTCCTGGATTTGACCAGAACTTGGGCAGAGGTTCGTTACGATTTCTCTCTTTTTTTCACTTTGATAGGTTTCTCTGATTGATTCCTATCCTATTTCTCTCTAAGGTCTATTCGACGGATTTTTTTTTCCGTTCTTATCCCGAAGGCAGTAGTTGGCCCACGAAAAGAGTTTTCGTAATTTGAAAAGACTTAGAGCTAAACTAAAAGACTCGAAGTAAGCTACGTGGAGCGAATCGAAGCCTAAAGAACAACCTTCTCGAGATTCAGAAGTTTCAAGTTGAAATATGAAGTCTGAATGAAAAGTAAAGAAGGGAGAGGGCTTATTTATAGGCTCTAAAGTCTGTTTTGGGCGCATCTTCAAGGGGCTACCATGTGGTAGCACCTAGTTAGGCAGTTTAGCCTCCTGTGTAGGGGCCCCTGGGTGTTTTAGGTCATTTTTGTGTCTTTCGGGTGTTTCGAGTTCATTTTCGGGGTTTTCTGGAGTCGATTTTGTGCTTTCTGGACCTTCAAAGTTCATTTTCGGGGGTTTCCAGAGCTTTGTCAAGTGTTTTCGGAGGTTTGTGGGGAGTTCCTGAGGCTCTAGCTCAGGTCTTAACTCTTTCGCCTCGGTTCGACTCTTTCGGGTTCTGATTTCGCTCTGTTTGATTGGTTTTGACGGAATCACTGAGGTACTCTGGGTGAACCCAATTTAGGTGTCTATAGATGCCCCTATTTGTTAAAGGTCTGTAAGCAGGCCAAATGCCAAAGTTGAGACGACACTGATTTGGTGTGCTTAGAAGATTCTGACTAATGCTGGGAGTGAGATACTATGATCCTATGGCCCTAGAGAAGCTTAGTCAATTTATGCTTTAAGAATAGCCAAGTTATTTTTCTGCACTGAGAAAGATGCCCGAATGTTTTTCTACCCTGAAGATAGCCTAAGTTCGATGTCAACGAATAGAACTGACCCTTTGTCCTTCAATTAGAAAATGTTTTACTGACTTTCCTTGGGAAAATACTGTCGTTTCTCAAGATGAAATTGCCCTATTTGGTCTCTATTCGGAGGTCTTTGTGCCTACACTGGTTTAATTTAAAGTATTTTTCACTTGTGCTTATGGATTATGCCAAGTTTTAAAGTTTTTTAGGAGGGAGGTATTGTGATCCTACTACCCTAGAGAAGCTAGTCAATTTATGCTTGAAGGATAGCCAAGTTGTTTTTCTGCGCTGAGAAAGATACTGGAATGTTTTTCTGCCTTGAAGATAGCCTAGGTTCGATGCTGAAAATGTTTTACTGACTTTCCTTGGGAAAATACTATCGTATCTCAAGATGAAATTGCCCTATTTGGTCTCTATTCGAAGGTCTTTGTGCCTACGCTGGTTCTGATTTAAGTTTTTNTTCCGGTGGTGAGTTGAGTTCTTCGGAGCCTTTGTAGATTTCTTCTCTTTCAACCGAAGTGAACCGAGACTCACTAGACTCTAACTCAGAATTACAAGAGATCATCTTGAGTTAATTTTTGACACGAAATTCGACAAACATAAAACATGGACCTTTCAACGCAGCTAAGACTCAAGATGCTAACAAGGATAAGGGAATGTCAAAGCCAAATGGAAAGTGTTTCCACTGTGGTAAGACAGGACATTGGAAGCATAATTGCATAGAGTTTCTAGCAAAGAAGAAACCTTTAAGTATGTTCCAATAATTTGTTGTCGAGACAAACATTGCCAATAATGCATCAGGCTACTGGTGCATTGATTCTGGAGCCACTAATCATGTATACAATTCGTTGCAGGGGTTCCAGATAATAAGACAACTTGATGATGGAGAGATCTACTTAAATTTGGGACCGGAGGCAAGAGTTGCAGCCATCGCTATCGGACACGTTCGTCTTCTAACTAGTAGTAGTGATAGGGAGAATAATACTTTAGTTTTTAAAGATTGTCTTTATGTGCCAGATATTCGGCGGAACCTTATTTCAGTTTCTTGTCTCGCTAGAGATGGTTTGACGGTGAAATTTGATTCCACCAATGTTTTTATTAATAAAAGTAGTTTTATTAAAGCTTCTGGCACATTGATTGATGGTCTATATTTAGTTTCTCCTATCATACCCTCTGCTTATAACAAGGAAGTTATGACTCAGTCTCCTTCTCTCAAAAGGAAGGCACCTTCAATAAATTCTACATATTTATGGCATCTTAAACTTGGGCATATTAACCTAAACAGGATCAAAAGATTGGTTCCTGTCTGGAAGGAAAAATGAACAAAAGATCCTTTTCTGGGAAAGGAATAAGAGCCAAAGAAATATTAGAATTGGTGCATACAGATGTATGTGGACCAATGAATGTTAGAGCTAGAGGTGGCTATGAGTATTTCATCATTTCACCGATGACTACTCTAGATACGACTACATCTACCTTATGCATCATAAGTCTGAATCTTTTGAAAAGTTTAAAAATAATTCAAGACTGAGGTCGAAAACCAAACAAGTAAGAGATTGAAAGCTATTCGATCTGATCGAAGAAGCAAGTATCTCTCAAACCTGTTTGGTGAATACTTGGTAGAGCATGGAATCATTTCCTAGCTCACAACACCAGCACACCACAACAAAATGGTGTTGCAGAAAGAAGAAATAAGACTTTACAAGAAACGGTTGAGCTTCAGAGGTAAAGATAGACCTTCGAAAGCGTCGGGCTCTAAAATTAGTTGATCCCGAGAACAGGAGAGATGTCGGGGTCACTTTTGCTGAACTTCAGAGGTATTGGAGGACCTTCGAAAGTTTTTCTTGATATGAGAAACGTCTAGGTCTCTTGGGAAATGACTATAACTTTAAATGAGTGTTCCAGATTTGAGTTCTGAGCTCACAGTTGGATCCGGAATGGTCCAAATGGTTAAAGATGACCCTAAGCAGGGCTAAAGTCATAGACTTTTTGGGAAAAACTTAGTTTTCTTTGAAAAAGTCCTTAGGAAATGACTTAAAACACATCCACGGTGTTTCGGATCGAAGAACGGAGCTCATGGTTGGATCCAAAATGGTCGAAAATGGTTAGGGGTCACCCAAAGCAGGGTAAGGATCGCCCGGAGCAATTAGGGGGTCAGCCCATAGCAGGAAATAGTTAAGGGCAGCCACGAGGGGGCTGAAGAGGGCTGGCACGTGCGCCTGGCATGTGCCAGTTCTCAGCGCATGTTTAAGGTGCACGTGCACCTTCAACTGCCACCGAGTGCAGAGCCTCCTATATAAGGCCTGCACTCGAGCAAATGGGTCATTTGTGACCCGATTCGACCCGTTTTCTCTTCTTTTCTCCTCTTTCTTTATGCTCTTTGAGCCTTTCTTGAGTTTCTGAAGTGGAGCTCTTGTGCTTTTTCTCCATGATGGTGAGACGTGTTCCACAGTATGATGCGGGAACTTTTGCGATCCCTGATGCGAATCTTCGATACAGTGGCAATCACACGAATAGGGATTTCGGCTTGCTGAAGAAGGTGGATGACCATCTTAGGGTCTATGCACGTAGACTCGAGGTAAGTTGCTCTTCTTCTTCTTTTGTCTTTGTTTTTGTTGATTGCCTGCTTTTTGTACAACCTGCGCGCACTATGAAACATAGAAAACTTAGTATTCTCTGCATGTGTTTTTGTGTTTGTTAGAATGAGACCTACAATTATAGATGTAGAGGTTCTCCCAAGTACATATATGATTGGTGAATAAGTATCCGTGGGAACTCGAACATCTTGACCTAGATGTCGACCTCTAGGTTAGTCCCATTCATCGAGTCGCTTCATCACCGTAACAATAATATATTGACGCTCGCTCTGCTGAAGAGATGGGCTGATGAGACCAATACTTTCTATTTACCTGAGGGTGAGTTTGGCATTACTCCCCAGGACTTTTATATGATTACACGGATGACTTACTGGATGGGAGTAACTATATTGATGTGGGAGCGCCGTATCACAAGTATTCAAGAATGATTCCTGATAATGAGCCTTTGCCACCCTCTAACAATGTTTATATTCTCCGGGCGTTTCTCACTTACTTGATGGTGCCAGTGATGTTTACCGCAGGAACACGAAGATTAAGATGGGCCATGTGAGGGCGGTTGAGGACCTGACGCGTCTTACAGATGTTGACTAGGGGAGCGCGATGCTATTCTTCTTATACCTTACCTTCGCTCGGGTGTTTCGGGTAGCGTATCAGACCATTGGCGGTTACTGGCTGATCTTGGTGGTATGATCCCAATCTTTGTTTTTGATTTTTGATTGTAAAATGCTAGCCCTGGGGCTCAGATTTTTGTTCTCCTTAATGTAGTATTAGTGCTACGAGTATCTAACTATAGGCAATCCCATCTTGAATGAGAATGGTCCTCCTCCGTTTCTTCGAATGACTCGGTGGGATAGGTCGACATTGATTATCGCACAGACCGGTGTGACGGTGAGCAACCTTGATTCCTTCTGCTCAGATTTGGAGCTGCCTGCCATTGCTGGGGTAAAATTCTTTGCCTTTCCTTCGCGATTTTGATTTGTATTGGCAACTCATCTTATGTTTGCTTTGATCTGCTAGACTTATACAGAGCCTTGGGCCGATTCTCCCAAGAGAGAGGAGGCTATCTTCTTGGTGATACAGGCACTTTCGTAGACTCGGTACCTTTTGAAGGGACCGAATTACATTGCTTGGTATTTTAGTGAGCGTTGTAGTTTCTAGACCGACCGGCCTTATGCTGTTCCTGTGGCTCCCTTGTCTCCTAGTGGGTTTCTTCAGATCCTCTATACGGATATTGAGAATAGGGTGAACGAGTTTTCTATAGACGATCTGTATGCTACAGGCACACGGGGAAAGTATTTGACTTGGTGGATGAGTGTGACATTTCCCTTGTTGTGTCCTCCGCAGGGTCGGGGGACAAATGTCACATTTGTTGGAGCTGAGGCGAATCATAGACGACCGGTGAGTTCCGTTTTTGCTTTAGAACTTACTTTCCTTACTTACACTTGTTTTGACTTGCTCCTTTTGATTTTTTAGTCTGTGCGATGGGTCAGGCCATCGAACCCTGTGAGGCAGCCCATCATTCATGATTATAGGCTAAGAGAGGGTTTGTATGCGCCTCCTCTTCTTTGGGATTTTGATGTGTATATCTTGAACAGAAATTCCTTCCATGTGCATATTAGCAGGCCTGCTGATGAGGCAGTGTTCTGGCTTCCTCTAAATGATGACTTCCCTTATGTAAGTTTTCTATCTCTCTCTTGCTTTTCTGTTTTGCTTTAAGGGATGAGACTTAACTTATTTTTCTGTGTAGATGGCACGTGAGCCCATGTAGGAGGCCCTTCAGATGGTGTTCGGTCAGCGCCAGTATATCGAGAGCGTGGTCCTGGAGCTAAACAAATTTTAGGACGAGGTCATTTGGTGGGAGCTATCTTAGGATGATAGAGCTGAGATTGACAGTCTTAGAGGGATCCTTGAGGATTTCGATATCGATCCTGATGTGAGTTTTTCTTAGATTTAAAAACTGCGTCCCTTTTGTATCATGTATTGAATGTTTGATTGACTGTCTGCTTTTGTGATTCGCAGATAGGTGAGCAAGTTTCTACATCTAGCCCGCTGCCACTAACTCATCGTTGGTGTCGCTAGGATATGCCAAGATGGAGTCTTGCTTTTCCTTCTTTTGAATTGTTTTTAATTTTTCCTGCACATTTGAACTCATTTGATGTATGCACATATATTTTTTGATTCTATATGTGATTGTATGCATGCATATATGTTTTGAACTTTTATATGCTGATATTTTGTTTAAATGCATGCATATATTTTGAGATTTTATATGCTAATGTATGATGAACTGAATATGACACTTATTTTCTGGGAATGTCCTCAGTCATCTAACTTGAGTAGTACGGAGTACCATCCAGTGTCTTAGAGCTTTCATCATCGAATCCCAAAAAATAAGGTTTTGAAAACAAAACACTTTTTTTTTGAAGATTTTTTTGAAAAACATTGACCAAGCACGAGAAAACGCAGATCTTAGCGATGATGATTGAGGACGATATCGTGTCCAAAGATTTCTGCCGACCTCTTGTAAGGATAGGCCTTTTGTCTGTTTGGAACAATGCAAGAGTGTCTTCTTTGTTGCACTTTGACTTATCTCGTTAGGCATCATTCGAGACTATCAAAACCTTAGACACAGATGGGGGTTTTGATTCTACCACTTCTGATGAGTAAGGTCCATCCTACCCCTTGCTTGCAAGTTTGGATGCTTTGACCAGATTCTTGCCATGGCATGAATCTTCTCTAGAGATGTGGGAACTTGCAAAAGGCGATCAAGTTTTCCAATGTTTTGATTTTTCTCACTACGATTTCTGTTTTTATCTTCTTCATTTTTTGAAGTTCATCACTCTTGTTCTCTACCAAAGGTTTTTGTTGCCTTCGAGACTTATAGAGGACTTTGACTAGGTTGTAGTAAGGTTTAGGATTGCCTAGAAAGAATGATTAAGGCTCTAAGCTCATTCTTTTTCTTTTTCTTTTTTTAGGTTCTTTCCCTATATTTTATCTCTGCTCTTTTGATGAGAGACATTTTTCTGTTTTCTTATCCCCATTTTTTATTGGGGATCTTCTGTTTTTGATGTATCACGTTTTTTTTTTAAAAAACAATTGAGGAATAATTTTGATTGCCTGCCCCTTGATTGGGAACAAGCTTTTGCTGCAGCATCTGCCCCTTGATTTTGGGTGCGAACATGTTATTTGCTTGATATCTTGCCCCTAGCTTTTACTTTGAAAGAAAAGGATTCAGGCTCAAACTTGGCTTCTAGTGGTATTGATTGTTTCAGTTTCTCGTTCCACACTTTTTGGCTATTTAAATTCGATAAAAACGGCCTCTCTTTTTGAGTCTCTAAAGCTTCATCTGCCACTAGTTTAGAATTTTGAGTGACTTACCTACTCGTAGTATATCTTGAGTTGATCGGTGTTTGTAGGTCCCCGGATATCTTCCCCATTTAGATCAATTAGGTATATTGCCATGCCTGAAAGAATCTTCTTAATGATGTACGGTCCTTCTCAGTTTGATCTGAACTTTCCCCTGGGGGCTTTGTGCAAGACTGGACGGACTTCTTTGAGTACAAGGTCGCCCTGCCTGAACAGTCTCGGGTGAACCTTCTTGTTAAAGCTTCGGATGATTCTCTGTTGATAGGCCTGAGAGTGATATTTGTCCTTAGGACTTGTATTGTTCAGATTCCTATAGTCGATGCACATTCGGACCTTGCCATCCTTTTTGGGTACAGGGACTATATTGGCTAACCAATCTGAGTATTTGATGGAGACTAGAAACTGAGCGTCGAGCTGCTTCGTAATCTCTTCTTTGATCTTGACTGACCATTCTAATTATATTCTGTAGAACTTTTTCTTGACTGGCTTAGCATCCGGATAAATTGGCAAGTGGTACTCTACAATGCCAGTTTCGAGCCCAGGCATGTTTTCATAAGACCAGGCAAAGATGTCTTCGTACTCTGACAGTAGTTTGATCATTGTCCTTCTTTTATCCAAGGATAAGGTAGTCCCAAATTTTACCGTTCGAGGCTTGTCTTCCGTGCTTAGGTTCACAATCTCGACTTCTTCTTCAACTGGCTGGAGCCTATCCTCGAGTTGGTCCAGTGATTTAAGGATTTCATTTAGGATGATTTCTTGATAATCATCTTCGGACACTGCATCTTCCCTGTCATCGGGAGTTAGATCCAAAATTGTGCTTTCAGAAGTTTTTTATTTTCGAAAAGGTTTTTGAAATCTTTTTGTATTTTGTAATGTTTTTGATTTTTTTGTTTTTAAGAATATATAGAAGGTTAAAATGCAACTATACAATGCTCAGGGGATGTGGACATTCCCTCTTTACACAAGGGTAGTCCATCTACCGCTGTTTTCAGGTCAATGATTCTTGGTGACCGGCTGGGGTGACGCCGACAAGTGTTCCTGCAGTGACGTTAGTACTGACAAAGAAATATCTATTTGATGGATGTGTTAAAAGCGAAGGATTAGAATAGGGCTCGAGAAGAAACATGAAAACCTGTACTGCTCCTGGAAGATGTTCAACTTCAGTATTACTTTCAATTGGATCTAGAATGACAAGTTCTTTCTGACTTGTCTGTCCCACCTAATGTATGTTACTATGCTGGTTCTGGATGAACCTTGTACGATCCGACATTTCCTTGCATTCGATGTAATGGATATTTTGATTACCATCAGCTAGATGCAACGAAAAGGGATTTTTGTCGATGTCTGGCTTCCTGTTGGGCACATTTACTCCCAGAATGTTGATTTTGTTATTTTCTAATAAATTTTGAACCAAATTCCTAAGTAATCTGCATGTGTCTGTAGCATGCCCCGCAACTTGGTGAAAGTCACAATGTTCATTTGGATTGTACCACTCGGGAAATGGTTTCACGAGTGGTTCTGGTTTTTTGAGCCAGATCATCACTGCTTTAATCAGTTCAAGAAGTAGTTCGGTCAATGTGTGGGGTAACTAGGAGTACTCCCTTGGCTGAAACTGCTTCTTTGCTTGATACTGATTTTGATTCGGCGCTGGCGGCCAATTCTGTACCCTGGTTTGATTGTTGGCACAAATATACTTAGACTGGGGAATATTGATGTAGTTGACCTGCTCTTCTATAGGGCGATCGATCATCTGTTTGGATTTGGCTCTCCACCTTGCAATGAAGTCGGTGAATGATTCGATGTTTCCCTATGACAGAGCATCTAACTGTCTTCTAGTGACCATCAAGTCTGAACCTCGAGCCGTCACACTTTTTCATCTTTAGAAATTTAAAGTTCGGAGGAAGCTTCTCAATGGGTGCTTGATACCACGAGTTAGCGTCATAAGTGCCTCCTTTCATTTTGCGGAATTCCTCCTTCATTTCCTAGAACTCAATGTACATAGAAGTCTTTTTCATCTTCTCTGCTTCGGACTCTTCAAATTGCTGACCGTCGGATTTATCCTGGTCATAGCTCTTATTTTGGGCTATCTTTTTTATGCGATGAGGCTGAGTAAGGTCAATAGCATCTTCTTTGATTTATCCCTCCGATGTTAAAGACTCTTTGTTTTACTCTTAAAGGTCTAGGTCGGTCTGTCATTGCTTGAGAACCTCCTGAACACATTCAAAAATTATTTTCTTGATTGAAGCATTGGAGACTGGTGTATCAGCAACATCTTCTTGGTCAGACATTATTTTGTTTCAGATCAGTCATCCTATTGTACGGCTCCTACCTGGTTGTATATCTTTCTCCGACTTTCCCATGGCTATGGTTTCTGATTGTTTCCTTTCCACCTAGAACCTGAACAGTCTGAGCGAAAAATATATTTTAACATGAAAATGCCTTACGACACTAGTAATGCAATATAACAACAAGCCTTTCGCAGGTTCGAGTTTTACGAGTGTTTATGGGTGTAATGCATGAGTTCGACTAGATCGTACTGGGTTTGGCTTAGTTCACCGCAGCAAGATATACCTCGCAGCACAAAGCTGGTCTTTAGTACAAGGCTGAAGCTATGGTGTTTCAACTGTGATATCCCATATGACCATGAGATGGGCATCAGTCTACGTAAACCCATGACTTTTCTCATAGGTGATCAGAAATAAAAAATGCACGTGAGAAATGATATGAGTGCAACAAGTGTAATATACGTGTTATGTGAAGTATATGAAAGTAAAACCGCTTTACTTTTCAAACTGGACTCTTTATGTCCCCAGCAGAGTCGCTAGCAGTGGCCC
>MVGT01000542.1:23509-57833 GCA_002174775.1 Macleaya cordata | reverse complement strand
TTTTTTGCGGGTAGTATGATAGTACCTTTGTCTACTACTTTCCCGATGATTTTACGATAAAGACCCAAAAAGTTACGATCCCAAAAATAATAAGTTTGTTCTCGGCAAAATATTTATTTTCTAAGCACTAAACATGCATGACATATTTAGTCAAAGAATAATAATTAATACAATTAAAATAGGCCATTGAAACAATCATCTAACAATCTAACTATGTAGTATGCATGACATAAAACATGAAAGAAAGAATTAGAAGGAAAATCAATTAATGAGAAAACCAAACTTCAATTAAACCATGATCCAAATATTTTGTTCAAGAACATAAGCAAAAATAAAACTTTACATGTTCATCCCTTCACCCTAACAATAAAATTAGAACCCCATGGGTTCAACTAGCTCCATTAAAATAACAAGAAGAAAAATAATACATGTACCGAATATGCCGACAGCAATAGTATAAACTTGAAGCCGCACTCCTCTCTATTTCTTCTTCTTCTTCTTCTTTTTTCTCTCTACTATTCCCGTGATATCCCACGCTTCTGCTACCTTTTTTTTCTTTCTGCTGCTCTCCACGTCATATGCACTGTTGCTGCCCTATTTATATGCAAGACCCACCGTCTAACCCACTCTTCTAAGGATTTCAATTAGAAACTCCTATTTGGCTACTAATTAGGTTATAGAAGTAGGGCCCACATTATTTTAAAAACAAGAAACAACTGTTTCTAGTTTTTTCTTTCTATACTCTAACGTGTCCCACAAGTACTACGTAATATGTAGTATGAAGTCAACTATTGATGACATCATGCTGATGTCATCATCTAATTTAATTAAATTATAATTCAATTTTGACTTCTTTTGGACTACTTTGACCGATCAGCACGTGGCACATGCATACCTTCTTTTTGGTAGCTTAGACATCTTCTGGGTGCCCTTATCAGCATCAAGGATTTCAACTGATTTTATCCATTCCACTCATATTCNGACGACTCTCTCCCTCCCTTTCTCCCCGCCTCTCTCTTACGAAAAGAGAAGGCTCGGGGATCCCGTAGGAACCTGAGGCATATGAATCGTTCAAATGGTCCTCGTATCGCATGTCCTCACCTGCGGAGGCCTAACAGCTACTACAGTAGTCATTTCCTGGATCCTCTTGGTTGAGGGGAGAACCTACTCCAACCCTTATCTTCGGGGTGCGGGTTTTTAGATGGCAGTGTTCCTTGAAATTGATATGTATGTGTGTGTGTGTCTATTCTTTAGATGCTTCTCTCTTTCCTTCTTTTAGCGCATTTTTCTGGTCGCTTGAAAAGAGGAAGGAGAGCCTCAAATTTTGTTCAATATTGTAGAGTCGCCACCTGAATTTGAAGGGTGTTAGGTCCCTCTTAGTTAGAAAAAGGCATTATCTAGTCTCTTTGGAGAGAGACCAAGTAATATCTTCTTCTATTTGACTCGGTCTGCGATGTATTGTGTGTAGAGATTCTAGGTACGGGGTCCTGGTTACGGGTCAGGAAGGTGTTAGGCACCTGACAACTACTAGACGTTAGTCGATTTCTACTTCGTAAAGGGGTTTTATATTAATGTTGACATCTCATCTCATATGCACATAGTGAACTCTCCTGCATAAGAAAACAGTTAGTTCATTTTTTTATAAGAAAAAAAAGTAGGAAAGATAAGTACATTAGTGTAATGATCTGACTTCTGCTTTTATTATCCCAATGAACGGAGATAACTAGGTGGTTTTACCTATTCTTGATTGCGTGCTTCAGCGCTCGGGAGGTCTTTGGTGGATTGTTCATACTCTGAGATATCTCTGTATCTCTCTCTTTCAGAACTTTTTCGTAATAGCGGTTGGGCTACAACTATTCCTCATTCAAGAGAACTTAACATCTCATGGGGAATGGCCATAACTCAGATGATGCGTCCTTTTTTTAAGGACCGTGAAAGGATTGTGATTGACGAGTCGTGCTGATGATGCTTCTTATTTGAAGGAACGTGCGAGGATGAAGGTTAACGAGTCATGCCAGTTTTTATAAGTAGAACATACTCGTGGGCGGAGTTCCCTCGTTTTTCTCCTTATTTGGAAAGAGTTTTAAAAAGAGATTGATTAACGAATCGTGCCAGTTTTGTAAAAGAAACCTCCTCGTGAACGGAGTTTTGATGTTTCTCTCTTTATTGGAAGGAGTTTGAAGATATTGATGAGTCGTGCTGGTCTTTGAAGATATTGACGAGTCATGCCGGTTTTGTTTGAATTCTCTATAAATTGATCATGATGTAAACCATAAAGCTCTCTCTCATTTTTGAATTGGGAAGACTTGTGCCACTCGGAATACTATCTAATATTATGTAGCGTATTATGGAGCTATGCTAGAGAGCAAACTCCTTTTGAGTAATTCCTACATTGATACTATATGAAGATAATAATGAGGTTTTGTTGTTTTGAAGGTTTTAGTATTGCTTTTGAAGAGTTTGAGAGTTTTAAGTATACCTGAGCGCTTCCTGGATTTGACCGAAACTTGGGCAGAGGTTCGGTATGATTTCTCTCTTTTTCTCACTTTGATAGGTTTCTCCGACGGATTCCTATCTCTATTTCTCTCTAAGGTCTATTCGACAGGTTTTTGTTTCCTTTCTTGTTCCGAAGGCAGCAGGTGGCTCACGAAAAGAGTTTCCGTGATTCAAAAATACTTAGAGCTAGACTAGAAGACTCGAAGTAAGCTACGTGGAGCGAATTGAAGCCTGAAGAACAACCTTCTTGAGATTCAGAAGTTTCAAGTTGAAATATGAAGTCTGAATGAAAAATAAACAAGGGGGAGGGCCTATTTATAGGCCCTGAAGTCTGTTTTAGGCTTATTTTCAAGATGCGCTCAGATCCTTCCCTAAGTCAGCTGCCACATGGCAGCTCCTAGCTAGGCGGTTTAGCCTCCTGTGTGGGGCCCTCTATGGTGTTTTGGTTCTTTTTCGTGTTTTCCAGGTGTTCCGAGTTTGTTTTCTGGGTTTTCCGGAGTCGATTTTATGTTTTTCAGACCTTGAGTGAACTGCTTCACGAAAACAGTGGTTAATGTTGTCCAATTTGGTATCATGCTTCGGTTGATGCCTATCAGCCATTTTAGAGCGAGACCGGTGAGGTTCCTCTGAAAGGGATGTGCTAATAATTCATTACCAATACCCATTGGTTTAAGATATCCCATGTAGAGTGTGAGGTGAGCTTTTGGGCAGCCTGAGCCGTCATACTTTTCCATCTTTGGAAATTTAAAGTTCGGAGCTTCTCAGTGGGTGCTTGATACCCCGAGTTAGCGTCATAAGTGTGTCCTTTCATTTTGCGGAATTCCTTATTCATTTCTTGGAACTCTTTGTACATAGGATTCTTTTTCATCTTCTCTGCTTCAGACTCTTCAAATTGCTGACCGTCAGATTCATCCTGGTCATAGATCTTATTTTGGGCTATCTTTTTTATATGATGAGGCTGAGTAAGGTCAATGGCATCTTATTTGATTTGTCCCTCCGCTGTTAAAGACTCTTTTGTTTTTTTTTTTGAAGATTTGGGTTGGTCTGTCTTTGCTTGAGAACCTCTTGAACACATTCAAGAATTATTTTCTTGATTAAAACACTGGAGACTGGTGTATCGGCAACATCTTCTTGGTCAGACATTAATTCGTTTCGGATCAGTTATCCTATTGTACGGCTCCAATATCTTTCTTCGACTTTCCCATGGTTGTGGTTTCTGATTATTTCCTTTCCACCTAGAACCTGAACAGTCTGAGCAAAAAATATATTTTAACATGAAAAATCCTTACGACACTAGTGATGCAATATAACAACAACCTTTTAGCAGGTTCGAGTTTTGTGAGTGTTTATAGGTGCAGTGCATGAGTTCGACTAGATGGGTTTGTCTTAGTTCACCTCAGCAAGATATACCTCGCAGCACAAAGCTGGTTTTTAGTACAAGGCTGAAGTTGTGGTGTTTCAACTGTGATATCCCATATGACCATGAGCCGGGCATCAGTCTACGCAAACCCACGAGTTTTCTAATAGGTGATCAAAGATCAAAAATGCACATGAGAAATGATATGAGTGCAACAAGTGTAATATATGTGTTATGTGAAGTATATAAAAATAAAACCCATTTACTTTTTAAACTGGACTCTCTATGTCCCCAGCAGAGTCGCCAGCTGTGGCCCCCTGTCTTTTGACCGGCTGCCAACATCGAGCGAAGCGACTAAATTGCGAGCCCAAAAAACCCTTTGGGAGCGACGACTCTCTCCTTCCCTCTCGCCCCGCCTCTTTCTTACGAAAAGAGAAGCCTCAGGGATGCCGAGGGAACCTGAAGCGTACGAATCGTTCAGATGGTCCTTGTGTCACGTGTCCTTGCCCGCAGAGGTCTAACAACTACTACTGTAATCGTCTCCTGGATCCTCCTGGTCGAGGGGGAACCTGCTCCCACCCCTTATCTTTAGGGTGCAGGTTTTTGAAAATTCCTTTTAAAACAAAACTCTTATCTTTTAAATGTTTTAAAAACTATAAACACCTATTTATTGTTAGATAAATACTACATTATCCTTTTAGTTAGATAATTGTCCTCAAACTTGAGAAATAAGTATTAGATTATAACCATTAGATCATGTTTTTCTAAAACCTAGTTAATCTTAGCCATCCAAAAAAGTTTCCTAAATCCTAAAAATTCCTTGCTTTGAATTATCTACTAAAACTTAAATAATATCCCTATTTTTTCTCAAATTCGTTGTAGATAATTACAATTGTTAGGTCCATGAGTTCACTCATGTCATATTTGTCGAATTTCGTGTCAAAGGTAAACTCAAGATGGTCAATGTAACTTGAGTTAGATTTAGTGAGTCATTCGGTTCGTTGCGAAGCAAAGACTCCAAGAAGCTCAACTCACCACCGAAACTCATCTTAGGATGGTAAGTGACTTAGAAACTCAATATTATAGGTGGTTAGTTCATATTAGATCATATAAGAACCACCGGAACTCATCTTAGGATGGTAAGTGACTTAGAAACTCAATACCATAGGTGATTAGTTCATATTAGATCATATGAGAAACCACCGGAACTCATTTTAGGATGGTAAGTGACTTAGTAACTCAATACCATAGGTGGTTAGTTCATATTAGATCATATGAGAAAGTACGGAATGGCAAAAGATGTCAAAACCCCTTAAAACTAGTGTTTGAAAGAATGCTGTCAGAATACCACGGTTTTTCGGGAAACTGTGACCATTTGTACTGTGGCCAAAGGTTGGTTTCGAAACCAAGGAGGTTGGTTTCGAAACCAAAGTTGAAAAATGATGTCAGGAGGTTTTTGGTTTCGAAACCAACCATATTGGTTTCGAAACCAACCCTGAAAAATGCCAACAGATGGTTTTTGGTTTCGAAACTGACTTGTTGGTTTCGAAACCAAAGCTACAGAATGATGTTAGATGGTCTTTGGTTTCGAAACCAAACATATTGGTTTCGAAACCAAAGTTATGAAAATCATTCCAGGCCTTTTTTGGTTTCGAAACCAACCTTCTTGGTTTCGAAACCAACGCCCAGATATGTGCGATTTCAGCTGTTTCGTGAGCTGTAAAGTGATTCCTTTTCACTTTTTTGCACATTTCCTCTTAGCATATTTTAGGGGAATTATTGGTGCGTGGGGAACACCTCTAAATGGGATGAGGGATCAATGGAATGTCTCCTCATCTCCATTATTGTGTCTAGCTTTTGACCTAATACAACCTAGAGATTTCTGGGTTTGTGCTGGACATTTTGAGTTATAAATAGGGATTGAACCATCAATGTTTAATCAACCATTCACCCTATTTATCAACAAGTTCTTGGAGAGTTTCAACTCTAATTCTTTAGCTTCCAAGCTTGTTGTACATGCTTTAATCCTTCCCATTTTAACTCAAAACCTGAGTTTTGTTGCCGGTGGATTTCCGGTGGTTGAGCTTGAAGTTTCAAGCTTGTGGTGATATACTTGAGGAGTCAAGTATTGGTTCAAGGTGCGGGACTTGTGGAGTTCAAGTTGGAGACGCATCATCATCTACTAAGAGGCAAATTCGTGGATTTCGAATTTGTGGAAGAACTGTACACCGTAGCTGTTGGAGCGTAGAGGGAGTCGTAAATCGTGTCCATCGAGTGGTAAATCGGGTTGTAAGTTTTCAATAACTTTTAGTGGATTCTTGCTGGACTAGGTCCCGGGGTTTTTCCCAGTTTGGGTTTTCCTCGTTAACAAAATCTCTTGTGCATATTTTCATACTTGTTGTGAGATTGAAATATTCGATTCTTGTTCTTAATTCCGCATATTAAGAATCGAATAAGTCAATACTCTTGTTAGAGATTTTTGTTGTACTCTTATCACCTTAGTAATTTTTAATTAGGTGATAGTGTGATCCTTAACCATAGTCACATTGACATACGGTTAAATTCATTAACCGTAGGGCGAATTTAGACTTTCAATTGGTATCAGAGCAGGTTCACTTGCTGGGTTTAACAACCTAAGTGTGATCCTTGTTGTGACTTATGGAATCACAAAGAGAGGGTAGTGCAGTAAATTTACCTCCATTATTCAATGGAAATAACTATCCTTTTTGGAAAGCTAGGATGAGAGCTTTCTTAAAGTCTATAGACCAAAGAGTTTGGAGAACTATTGAGGTTGCTTGGTCTCCACCTACTATGATTGTAGGACCTAGAGACAATTCTAGAGTAGTTCCTAAACCAGAAGATCAATGGGATGCCATAGATAGTGAAGCTGCTACTAGAAATAGCAAGGCTCTCAATGCCATTTTTGCTGCTGTAACGGCTGACGAATTTCGTCGCATATCTAATTGTGAAGTAGCAAAAGAGGCATGGGACATTTTAATGGTAACCCATGAAGGTACTAGAACTGTAAAAATAGCAAAGCTTCAAATGTTAACCACCCAATTTGAAACCATCAAAATGGATGACAATGAATCTTTTGATGAATTCTATGCTAAATTAAATGAAATTGTCAACAATTCTTTTGCTTTGGGTGAATCTATTTCTAACTCTAAGATAGTACGTAAGGTTTTGAGGTCTCTTCCGGAGAGATTTCAAGCCAAGGTTACGGCTATCGAAGAGAGTAAAGATATTGATGCTATTCTTCCTGAAGAACTTGCAGGTAACTTAAAAACCTTTGAATCCAGTTTGCATCATTCAAGGACTTCAAAGGATATAGCTTTTGCAGCATCAAAGAATGTCACCTATACTGATTCAGAAGACGAGGATGATCATGGTGATAATAAGGATCTTGAGTTTCTTTTCGAAAATTTTATAGAGTTTCTTAAAGTCGAGAAAAGAAAAATTCTGAAACATGGGATTTCATCCTCAAGTAAGAGTAAGTCATTAAGTAAGGATAAAGCTCATAAGAAAAATAACAACTCTAGTGATATTCAATGTTTTAAATGCCATGGTTTTGGACACTTTTCCAATGAATGTCCCAACAAAAAGTCCAAAAGCAGGAAAAAGAGGATGGTCACTTGGGATGATTCAGTAAGTTCAAGTGACAATGAAGATAAAGCAAACTATGTGGCTTTTACCACTTCCTTGGAATCTTCTTGTGTCCACTCAGAAGATGAAATAAGTATGGAATCAGAAGATCTTCATACTGATCATATTGGAGACAAAGAAGAAACCACTAAGGCTTTTATTACCTTTGTGGAATCTTCTTATGATCTCCTTGAAGATTTATATACTGATTTTGAAGATCTTCAGGCTACTAAAGGAAGTAGTAAAGAGAACATTGAACTAATGGCTATGGCTGCATCTGTTGATCATGAAAAAGATATACAAGCTGAATCTAATGATCTTCGAAGTGATAGCGAGGATGATGTTGATCCTACAGAGTTGTTCTCAAGAATTCTTGAAAATAGTAAGAGCTTGTCAAAGGCAAACAAGGAGCTCAAACTAGAGAATTCAAGTCTTATGACTGAGAAGAATGATCTCACTCTTCAAGTGGAAGAAGCCTCTAAGAGGAAGGCAGAGGACAAAGAGATTCTTGAAGGAAAAGATAAAGAAATCAAATTCCTCAAGAATGAGCTGGTGGTGACTAATGAGAGAGTCACATCACTTCTTGAAGAGATACAAAAAATGAAGGATGAGCTAAAAGAGTCTAAAGAGATGCTCATAAAGTTCAATCATGGGTCGAATAACCTTGTCTCTATGTTGAAAGGATCGAAGAATTCGAGTGACAAGAAGGGACTCGGCTTTGATCCAAGTAAGGTTGCTAGCACCTCAACGTCGACGACCTTTGTGAAAGCTAAGACTCATCCTCCTCCTCCACAAAAGAGAGCAGTTAAGCAAGTTGACCAACAAGCTCCAAAGCAAGTTGTCAAGCAACATATCCCAAAGCAAGCTATAAAACCACAAGGTAAGCCTAAAGTTTCTAACATTAATAATGTGTGTTCTTATTGTGGTTATAAGGGACATTTGCAGAACAAATGTAGATTCTTTTTAGAAGATTGCAAAAAGTCTCATAATGTCAATCAAGATCTTTTAAAAAGAATCAAATCATTGAGTGACAAGGCTCAAGCATTGACTGGAGATATTGGAAAGCTTGACAACAACAAACAAGGTATGTATTCCTTTGGATCAAAATCTTATTCAAAGAAAAGGAAGAGAAACAAGACCAAAAAGGTTGTGCTTGAGACAACCAAACCTACTCATGTGGACTTAAATCAAATGAAGACATTTAAGAAATTCAAGGCCATATGGGTAAGAAAAAGTGATTTGGCATGTCTTGAAACTCTCACTACATACAATACTGGTAAGTCATCTAAGTACTTATTGGTTAGTGGTAGTGGTCGTACCATTACTTGATTGTTGATATTCTCACTCCTTCCCTTGTTTTGATTGCATATATAGTTGGGGTAGTTGAGTGAGTGTTCTACTAGTTTGCATTTTAGTTGATTGTTATGCATTCTAGTGTTTGTTGTATGTACTTGTAGATAAGTTCTTATTGCATTTGAACATGACATTTCATCTACTAAGTATCATACTTTACAGCATGCCCATTTATTGTCAAATCATTTTTGGGACATGTGTGTATATTTTTTTGTTTGTCATCTTGTTTCTTTGTCAATACTGAATGAAGTGTATAAACCTTTGTTATTGATTGAGAAACAAGCTACTACACAAGTAGTGAATATTGATGGTCAACCACATCAAGCAGAATTTTTTTCTGTAGGTTTGTATTCTCACTTTTCCCCTGTTTTGCATTGCATATTATTTTTGGGTTGAAAAATGAGTTTTGAAGATTAGTTTGCTTTCACAAATTGCATTCTAATACATGTATGTTTTAAGTGTTCTTCTTGTTGTTATTGGCTATCTTTTATAGAATACTTGAACATATAAGAGATTTCACAAATCTGAATTACTTTATTTTATTTTGATATAGCTTGTGAATCTCTTCTCTAAATCCATATACTCTCTTGACTGATCTATAAATCTTGTGCACATAAGAGCCTCTTGAGTAAGTGTGATTTTATCCTAGTTGAATCATTGGATGGGTTAAAATAAAGCTTATGATTCATTAATGGACTGAACTAGCTGGTTGGACTATCTCTCACTAGGATATTGTGTTTTGATGAAGTGCTGAAAAATATTGTTATATCTTGTTATGAAACATCACCAAAACAGTAAGCTCTCGTAAAAGATCTTGAGCTTGGTGAAACACCAAAAGAGTGAGTTCTCGTAAAAAAAAATGTTGAACTCGGTGTTTGAACATCAAAAAGAGTGAGATCCCGCAAAAAGATTGGGAACTCGATGTTCTTTATTCTTCATCTTGACCTCATAGTGACCCACTTGGTTCCAATACGGGTACTTTCTTGGTTGTGTCTCCTCGGATAAGAGTCGCTTGCAAGTTTAGGGAAAATATTGGTAACAAGTTGGTGATCTATGTCTCATGCTCTTGAGTTCCTCAAGTTTCATTCAAACTCAAACATGAAGGTCATTAATAGGTAACAATGTGAGATAGTTCTTTCATGCTAGGTAAGGTTCAGATTTGAAGAAATTGGTAATATGGATAACCTTATCTTATTTTCCTTTTAGGATGGTCTCACATAATGATATTGTTCTCTCAACACACACACACCATAATCAGAATATTGAGTGTTGTGATTTTCATGATTGAGAACTTGCTTGGCTATATTTGAATAAATTTTTGCAATTTCATGATTAAGAAATTTTTAATTGTGATTGTGTATTATATTATTGATAGCCTTGACAACATGATTTGGACACAACAAAACTTTTCTACTTGCATACATTGATAGCATAGATTTGTTGTGTGTTGATGCATGTTGAACCGGATTAGTTTTAAGATTCAAATCTTTCTCATGATCTGGTTGAGGGGGAGCTTGCATGTTTTGTTTATTTGCATATATTTGTGCATGCTTGCTCATTATTTGCATTAAGCTAATATTTGAAAAAATCCAAAAATTTGCATTTTCTCCATTGGTTTTCAAAACCAGGATACATTCACACACTTTGGTTTTATTTCTTATCTTAGCTCTGATACACCTTGTAACTAGCTTTGATAAATTTTATAGTGTGTGACATGTTCTTACTTGCCTTCCACCATACTTTCTTATTGTCTATCTAACTATCTACTTGGTTGAAAATTAGTTAGATATTTATTCTTATGGTTGGTTGGTTTGTATTTGTGTTTCCATACATTGTCTTTCTCAGTTTCTCCTTGTACTTTTGTTGTCTTCTATCCTTTGTCTATTTGTGACAAAAAGGGGGAGAATTATGTGTTCTTGACTTTGCAAGGGGAGTACTATGTGATACGAGTTTTATCACATAGGGGGAGAGATTCTTGTAGCACTTATCAAGGGGGAGTGTAAGCATATTCATTATTTATATTCATGACTTCCATGGTACCTTGATGTGTCTTGTGGACATGTGCAGGAAACAAGTTAAAGACAACCCATAGAGTTTAATGTCTCTATTTGTTTGGGGGAGTTTTGTCTTTTATCTCTCATTGAACCTTATGAATGGGTGTTGAATGGGTTTTGTCACGAAATTGACAAAGGGGGAGATTGTAAGGTCCATAAGTTCCCTCATGGATTTTGTCAATTTGCGTGTCAAATCAAACTCAATATAGCCAATGAGAGTTTGCAAGTTGTCTCTACATTTTTAACCAATGAAGACTTATAGTGAAGGAGAGAAGACTTGTGCAAAGCTCAACTCACCACCATTGGAAGATATCTTAAGATGGGAGAAGCTTTGACAAAGGGGGAGAGATATTATCTCTACCTTCATTAAATGCTCTAAACATTCTTCAAGGTATGTATTTAGTATTTTATAAGATTCCTTGACTTGTTTTGTGAGCATGTGCAGGAAACAGGTTGTTTTATACAATCCGTGTTTTAAGTTCTATTGAGTCATGTGTAAGAAAATACGAGTTGTAATGGGGAAGGTTCTTTATACTATTTTCTTATGTATGGCTTTGTCACGAAAATGACAAAGGGGGAGATTGTTAGGTCCATGAGTTCACTCATGTCATATTTGTCGAATTTCGTGTCAAAGGTAAACTCAAGATGGTCAATGTAACTTGAGTTAGAGTTAGTGAGTCATTCGGTTCGTTGCGAAGCAAAGACTCCAAGAAGCTCAACTCACCACCGGAACTCATCTTAGGATGGTAAGTGACTTAGAAACTCAATATCATAGGTGGTTAGTTCATATTAGATCATATGAGAACCACCGGAACTCATCTTAGGATGGTAAGTGACTTAGAAACTCAATACCATAGGTGATTAGTTCATATTAGATCATATGAGAAACCACCGGAACTCATTTTAGGATGGTAAGTGACTTAGTAACTCAATACCATAGGTGGTTAGTTCATATTAGATCATATGAGAAAGTACGGAATGGCAAAAGATGTCAAAACCCCTTAAAACTAGTGTTTGAAAGAATGCTGTCAGAATACCACGGTTTTTCGGGAAACTGTGACCATTTGTACTGTGGCCAAAGGTTGGTTTCGAAACCAAGGAGGTTGGTTTCGAAACCAAAGTTGAAAAATGATGTCAGGAGGTTTTTGGTTTCGAAACCAACCATATTGGTTTCGAAACCAACCCTGAAAAATGCCAACAGATGGTTTTTGGTTTCGAAACTGACTTGTTGGTTTCGAAACCAAAGCTACAGAATGATGTTAGATGGTCTTTGGTTTCGAAACCAAACATATTGGTTTCGAAACCAAAGTTATGAAAATCATTCCAGGCCTTTTTTGGTTTCGAAACCAACCTTCTTGGTTTCGAAACCAACGCCCAGATATGTGCGATTTCAGCTGTTTCGTGAGCTGTAAAGTGATTCCTTTTCACTTTTTTGCACATTTCCTCTTAAGCATGTTTTAGGGAAATTATTGGTGCGTGGGGAACACCTCTAAATGGGATGAGGGATCAATGGAATGTCTCCTCATCTCCATTATTGTGTCTAGCTTTTGACCTAATACAACCTAGAGATTTCTGGGTTTGTGCTGGACATTTTGAGTTATAAATAGGGATTGAACCATCAATGTTTAATCAACCATTCACCCTATTTATCAACAAGTTCTTGGAGAGTTTCAACTCTAATTCTTTAGCTTCCAAGCTTGTTGTACATGCTTTAATCCTTCCCATTTTAACTCAAAACCTGAGTTTTGTTGCCGGTGGATTTCCGGTGGTTGAGCTTGAAGTTTCAAGCTTGTGGTGATATACTTGAGGAGTCAAGTATTGGTTCAAGGTGCGGGACTTGTGGAGTTCAAGTTGGAGACGCATCATCATCTACTAAGAGGCAAATTCGTGGATTTCGAATTTGTGGAAGAACTGTACACCGTAGCTGTTGGAGCGTAGAGGGAGTCGTAAATCGTGTCCATCGAGTGGTAAATCGGGTTGTAAGTTTTCAATAACTTTTAGTGGATTCTTGCTGGACTAGGTCCCGGGGTTTTTCCCAGTTTGGGTTTTCCTCGTTAACAAAATCTCTTGTGCATATTTTCATACTTGTTGTGAGATTGAAATATTCGATTCTTGTTCTTAATTCCGCATATTAAGAATCGAATAAGTCAATACTCTTGTTAGAGATTTTTGTTGTACTCTTATCACCTTAGTAATTAAGATCGTACGATGTACGATGGAAAGAGAAACCTAATGATTTAAACAAGAAAGCGAGTCAATTATTCGGTTTGAAATCTTCGGTAACGTTGATGTTATTGTTTTGATTTGTTGATGTTCAATATATGAATTATATATGTTTTTTATGATATCGTACTGTGTTAGATGAATTATGAATCCCGACTGAGCAATGGCTCACCCCATTCGTTTCATCTTTCACAGATCAGTAAAAGGGATACGTTGGAACGCGAGTTATGGTGTACTCATGAGGAAGAAGAGTAGGTAGGTCTCCTAAGAACATTATTTTTAGTTTTTTATTACTTGAATAAGTTTGGAAAGGTTAGTTGGACAAGATGGGACATTTTTATGTTGATTTAGGTCTATTTCGGTCTTTGGACAGCAGGCTGTATTCTATGACCAGCAGTTAGGTTTTGGATCTGAATTACTATTTCATTTCTGGGATTTTATTTTTGGTTGTATCTCTGGATTCATGAGATCTAGTAGAAGTTACAATAAAAATTTCATGATTTTAGAAGAAGGCTAAGTTTCATTTGTATATTTTAAAATCTGATGCTTGCGTACTGAAAGTTGATATCGATTTCACTTATGCTAGGTTGTGCCTAGTTTCTGGAATAATTCCTTGGGAATTAGACTTTGGCCAAAACATGAAAGATGTGCGGCTCTGAGTCTAGTTTCAGAAGGTTCTCAAGGAACATGATTCCGACACACAAATCACAAATTTTTAACTAAATATCATGCAGATTCTATCAGTTGCATGCGGTCTAATCAACGTGTTATTTTATGTATATTTTTTCTAACTTAAAATTATTTTAACAATATTGTGAGAATGTAGACATGTTTTTTAACAAAACCCCAGAAGGTGCTATTGTCTTGAACACTTATTACATAGCGTGGTGTCCGGCAAAATTTAAGCTCTCTACTGGCATGTCTTAAGAGATAAAAAGGCATAAGGTACGTGGACCCTAGAACCCTAGTCAGACCCAATCACTTGCATGGGCCTATGGTCAGGCCTAACCATATTAAGTTATGTTTTGAAACCCTAACTTAGACGTAGGCCCTATTTAACTTATTTGACTAAGACTCAAACTCAGTTTTGTTAGGCCTAAACTGACCAAGCCCAAGAGAGATGGACTAGAATGTATTTCAAAACCCGCATAATTAATGTTCCGGGCTTTGGATATTTACACCCAAGTGAGGTGTAAGTACACCCAAGGTCCGGGATGTTACAGTGGGTATGCTTATTTTACTTTAACGTTACGTCATTAAAACAAATGAATTATAAAAAAATATCTCTCAAGTCCAAGTAACAATCCTTATTCAAGAAATTGGTGAGAGGTTTTATAACCTTAACCATGTACTGTGTGTATGCGTCGATGTAATTCGACCTGACGATTAATAGAAACATTTTTCGACTAAGAATGGCTCGTGGACCTTCACAATGTAATGTTGCTAACGTGCATGAAACATCACTACACCTCAAAATCATGAAAGTAAGATCTAACCACAATAGTTCACAATCCCGAGAAAATTCTCATAAAACATGATTTTGAACAAACATGCATCATCTCCTAGTTTAAAATAAATAATAGTTTTTAATGTTTTCTTCGTAATAAAAGTTTGTTTTTCTAAACTCATATGCCATGCCTCGCATACAAAGTACATACATATTAGTTCAAAACATGCATTCAAAATAGTTAGGTGTTATTAAGATGAATTAACCACCTACCTCAATGATAAAGAAATTTAGGACTGAGATCACCCAAACCGTTCGACCCTCCTAACTCGGAAGCTAGAGAAAACAAACAAGAAAACAAACATTAGGTTCTAATACTTAGAACCAAAGAAATATCAAAATAAAGATAAATAGAGTGCCAGAATCTCAAACTCAAACACCCAAACGCATAAAGGTTAAAAACCACAGTATTGGGTTCCTAAGAGTTTAGAAAACCTATACAAAAGTCTCAAAGCCTAGTTATGGCTCTTAAAACCATACCAAACAACAAGAACAAATCACAACAAATAAACTATATCCAAAAATCAAAGACTACATATTTTTTAGAAAGGACTTTCAAATATATTTTTAGATATGTAAACTTAGAATTTATTGGAAACATCCAGTAAACTTGATCTACCGAAGGAATCAAGAAAACAAAATAGTTTTAGGAGAATAATCACTACAGATTTTAGGAAACTCGAAAAATATTGAAACCAAAAGCATTGGAAAGATAACACCTAAATCTAGACTTTCAATGAATATGTCAAAATCATAAATCGAATCGAGATATGAGAAAAAATGTTGATTATCAATAGGTTTTGCAGAAATAGCAGGTTTTCATAAAATAGTAGTTGACGTTTGGAAATATATAATTGGCCGCAAACTTGTCCAAAAATCGTGAAATTTTTACTGGGTATAGCTTATGATGTTATAAATCTGTAGAAACTAGAAGCACTTGATTTGGGTCTAAATTAAGAAAGTTATGAAGGTTTTAGTTCAAACTATGCCGTAGAATCCGAGAATCCAAATTTAAGAATAACAACTCAACTTCGGTTAAAACGTCTGAAAATCAACATGACGTATGAAACGCACCAACCAAAAGAATCCACAACTAATTCAAAAGAAAAGTTCCAACCATAATAAGATTTACAATACTAGATTCATTTCCTATAACCAAAATTTACAAGGTTAGATCACTAAACTTCATTATTTGAAGCATTTACTCCACCAAAATCAAAATAGGAGTTAGAGTTATACCCATTACCTGAAAGTAGATGGATTCACCTCCAAAAATTACTCCCAACTTCAGTAGCAACATCCAAACATCTTCCCTACACCAGATTTCATTTTCCTTTAAAACCACCAAACATGCAACTTCAAATAACTTGATTTCAACTCAAATTTGAAAGGAAACTCACCTTAGATGATTAATAACTTCAAAAAACTCGTAGAGCACCACCAAAAAATATAGATAAAGCTCCCAAGATCTGTCCTACAACATGCATTTTTGTTTTACATAAAAAAAACCCTAACTTTACATCATCAAAACAACTTAAATGAGAAAACTAGGGTGCTTATTTCTCACCTTCACTCCAACAAGATTAGACTAGACTTCCTCTTTTCCACCATTAAGCTCTTGTTCATTAAGATCTAAAATCAAGGGAAGTGGAACAAGAAAACCCTAGGTTATGTCTTAGAAATTCAGCATAAAATTAAAGACAGTTGGGTCAGAAATTCATACCCAAAAAAAGAAGCAAAAAGGGGTGTAATGGATAGGGCTGACCTCCCCTCCTCTTTCCTTCCTTTTCTTCTTCTTTCTTCTTCTTCTTTTTCTCTACATTTTCTGCTGCTGTTGTTATTATTTTTTTTTTCTTCGCTGCTACTGCTGCTAACTTCCCCCTCTCTCTTCTCTAACGTCTCCCTGTCTCTCACTCTTTTTCTCTCTAACGATCTCTCATCTCCTGCTCTCATAAATGATCTCTCCTCCTCCTTCCTTCTTCTTCTTTTATTTTTTTCAGAAAAGGGCTGGTTGGGGGAAGAGGACGGTGGAGCTAGTCTGATTTGGGGAGGGGGACGGTGGGTTAGAACCCACGGGCAGATCTTGAGGGTCACGGGTTGAGCTGTGGGTCAAGCCAACTCTTAACCTCAAATTGATTTCTTCTTTCATATTTTAGTGACAAAATATACATTCAAGGTGTAGAGTTAAACTCCAAAATTTTAAATTTTTAAAGTACACCTCTTTATTAATTAATTTTGCGCACAAGTAAATTACCCACAAAAATTACAATAGTACCTCTCAAATGCATGTGATACTAGTGTACCACGCCATGTGTTCCGCCCCAAATAAGAAAGTCACTGACTCGTTAGGTTGAGTCATAGGGTTGATTTACGGGGTCTCACATTTCAGGTCTGCAACCCTTACTCAATGAGAATCAGGCATTCCCGAGGAACCATTAACAACCTGTAGCTCTAGGGTGTATGCGTTACACCAAGCTAACAAGAAGCTTGCACTCACATTTAATACACAAGTAAAGTAAAGCTGAAATAAACTTTATTAACCTAAAGATAAGCTGTCAAATGAACAAACGAATAAACGAATATTCTCAACGATAAATGGACTAAACATGTTTCCAAACCAAACTAAACTGGAATGAAAGAATATCTCCTATGTCTTCACAGAATTCTAGAAAATTTGGCAGACTTATTCTTACCTACCGAACTCCACCGCTACTGTGTATTCGTCTGATGCCCTGGACCTGTAAAGATTAATGGTGCTAGGTTAAAACCTAGCCAGCAAGTTCACTAGTTCCCTTGTCTTAGATTCAGGATAACCATGAGTTTCATAAGAGTGTATTAACATTATAGCATAAGATATGTCAATATAAAAGATTAAACAGAGTAAAGAGATGCATAGATTGATAGTTGTGGTGTTTTATGATCTTTACTTAAGATTTGGTTCTCGTAACATGTGGTATACCTAGTTACTACCCACGTTTCACCTATTCATATAGTTCACTTGAGACACTGGCCCTGCGCTACATGAATCTGATGAACCGCCTCGAAATTCATCCCCCGAACACTGGTAACCCTATCGGCGTTACTTACGTATCAAGTGATTCTGTAGACCTCACTTGGCGATTCCGTAGACCTCGCTTGGGGAGGACCAGGCTTATACAGGTCTTAAACTACATTTACACACAATCCAAACAAGTTTCTTAACCACACATTCAGTTTATGAAAGTTTCACACATATTTGGTGTGTCCATAAGTATTCACCATTTAAGTATTCATAACCAAGTGTTTAAAGATGCATTCACTACTATTAATACATGTTTAAACATAAACATACATATTATACATCATGTAGATCACAAACATAAACATAAACAACTTCATTAAAGACCAAAGATGAGACTTATTGACAAGGCCAGCAGTATCGTACTCCCTTTTGTAGGTATCGATACTGCTTACATCCGTTGGCTTTAGATGTGGGTAGTATTGATACTCCCTTCATGAGTATCGATACTCCTTACATCTGTTATCTTCAAATGTGGGTAGTATCGATACTCTATTTGTGAGTATCGATACTACCTGTGTTCTGCGCGATTTCAGGCCTTCGATTTCACTTGTTATTTCATGTAAACAAGGGTTCATGCTATACAAAAGTTAGGATTTTATAACCATGCTTCTAGTATCATAGTTTTCATGCACAATATCATTAAATACATGTAAACCTAGATTCATGCTTTCAACCATAGAGAAAACGCATACAACACATGTCCTAGATTTTTTTTTAGTTAGTTGGGTTGGATCCGGAAGTGGCCTTAAAGCCCATGGGCCCAAATCAGCCCATAAAATATTTGGACATAAGTCCAAAAGAGTTTAGTTAGTTAGTGGGGTGGAAACATAAAAACCTTGCCCTAGGATCCATCTATGCATAAAATGAAATGAAATGAGAAAATTTAGGAGTTTTAGTGAGAAAAGTAACTAATATATATTAATAAAATATATACAGGTGTGGGGCGTCTAGGTAGGCCCCACACATTAAATAAAACAAAAACGTGGGCAGCACATTAGGTGCGCCACTTAGTGGGTATTTGGATTTTACAAAAGTCTTTTCAAAATAAAACTCTTTTAAAAACAAAACTCTATCTTTAAAGTATTTCAAAAATAATAAACTCCTATTTATTTTAGATAAATACTGCATTATCCTCTCAAATCAGATAATTATCCTTAAACTTGGGAAACAAGTATTAGATTATAACCATTAGATCATGTTTATCTAACCTCTAGTTAATCCTAACCATCCAAAAAGGTTTCCCAAATCCTAAATATTCCTTGTTTTGAATTATCTACTAAAACCTAAATCATATCCCTATTTTATCTCTAATTTGTAGTAGATAATTATAGCTGTTGGATTAACTTGATATCTAATCGCAACCATTCAAATTAGATATATTTTTGAAACTAAAAATCAGCCCCTTATGTAGAAATCGTTTTCTACATTAAGCTAGCATAATTGTTTTAAACTAGTTTTGGATAATTCTAAGGGAGAGTTTCTAATTTTTTTAAAGTGTAATGGCATAAGGAGAGGGGGCAGTTCAAACCCTATAAATACCCCTCCCCTCTTCCTAGTTTAACCCACACACACACACTCTCTCTCCCTCTCTCATAGTTTCTCTCTAGTTATTCTCTCTTTCAAGTTCAAGAAGAAGGAAAAACCCAAAATCCTTCAAAATTCTCTCTTCTTTTCGTTTTCTTTTTTTCTTTCTTCTACTTTCTTTCTATCCTTTTCTTCTAAAACAATTGTTGAAGAAGAAGTCAAGCATTGGAGCCCTAGAAGACCTTCGGAGAAGAGCCATTCATAAAGCCTCGAGGATTTCAGTGAAACAGATAGGGGAAACCCCCATCCTAAAACTATTTTTCAAAATTCCCTTAAAATTGTTTATGAAATATGTTTTCAAAAAGTTATTTTCAAAATCATCATGTTTTCAAAATTGGTTTTCTACAAAAATATGCATGTTTCCAAAAAGGTTTTCTGCATAAAAAGCATTGTTTTGGGAGAATGAAACATGAGTGATTTTCTTTCTTTAATAATAAGCTATCCAAGTTAAAGTGGTCAGATGAGAGTTATTAAAAGAAACACCTTGGGTTTTAGGGCTAGTTGCCTTAGTAACCATGAGTAGTGATACTTACAAGTGGTATTAAAAAGTTCTCCATAAGAGAGGTTAGATGTGTACTCCATAAGAGAGGTGACATAGTTTAAAACGTAATTTCATCAGTTGAGATATGTAATTGTGGTATTGTGAAAGTGATGTGTTGTTTGGCCTGAGAAGCACTGCTTCGAGAGGCATCTCCATAAGAGAGAAGTTTATATCAAGATCCATCCAGAGAAGACGGTAGTTGGTTTCCAGAACAACCCTGATGAAGGAAGAGAAACATTATTAATAATAATAATGAAAAGGTATTGGTATACAGTTTTCAAAAACTTTGTTTTTTTTTTGAAACATACTAATGTGTTCAAAAGTTGTTATGATATGGAAAGTAAAGGTGTGATTGTTTTGAAAATGATTTTGGCCAAAAAGCTATGACTGACACCAGTTTTATGGGTTATGGATATCTTAGCATGCATGGAATAGATGGGTAAAAATGTTTTTTGCATTACTTGTTTAAATTAATGGTGTTAGTCTCTTTTAGCCTATGTTTTGGTTGAACCTACTGAGCTTCGCTCACCCCCCACTTTTCCCCCCACAGGTCTCGGAGATAACCGGAAAACTTAGGCGTCAAGGATTCAAAGTAGAGAGTTGTTGGTAGAAGACAAGTAGGTGATATATAATCTTTAACAAATAATAAGTGATGTTTACATCACAAGGGCATTGGGATTCTAAGTACTCTTTACTTTTATTTTCCTCTTGTCTCAAACAATGAAACAGTTTTCTTTTCTTTTCTTTCTTTCATTGTTTCAAAGAACATGTTCCTTAGCACTTATATTTGAATAAAGTAATTGAGGTAGTTCTTACTTCTGTTTGTATTATTACTTTTGAATTCCTTTCTATACCTAAGAGCTACCTATTCTTTCTTTATAAAGGATCTCAACACTTTGAGCAGTCTAGTAGCACAAGCTGAAGTTTGTGCACGTTTCCTGAACTGAATGACCCAGAATTAGGTTCTGGCCAACAGATGAAAGTTGGAAGTCTCTGAGTCTAGTTTCCAGAGAATCAAATGGTTCCTGAATCTGATTTGAAATTAACCAGATACACCCTTTTCTTTAAACTGTTGCAAATCAGTCCTCAAAACTCTTGAACCTTTGATTTCAAATGTGTATTTGCACGCTTGAAACCCCATGCTTCCTTAAATTCTTATCAACTGATTTACATAGAAAATATTTTTTTTTCGTTTCCGCACCTATTCACCTTAGTGACACCACGGGGCCTGGGTCGTGGATTCAACTCAAAAATGGGTCGGACCATTAGTATCCAGGGTCGGTGTGTTACACTTTGGTATCAGAGCTCAAGTTCCAGATTTACTGGGCGTGTGCATTTTGAGTCCTTACGTTTTTAAAATTCTATCGAGTCTAGTTAGTAAGTTTAGTATTGGGGTGGGTTAAACAACTAAAAGATTTAGACATAAAATTGAATTGTGTGATATTAGACAACAATAGGAATTGTTTGTGCTTAGATATATTAGGATTTGTTTGATTTGTTTGTTTCTTTAGTGGGGATGGCTTGAGGACGAAGAAATGTTGCTGATGACAATAAATCGAACTCTGGAGTGAATCGAGGATAAGCGAATACACCCCAAGACGAAGTTCATAACCGAACTGTGCGAATAGAGAATAACTTAGATAGGGTGGTTGAAGTTTTGGGAAGAATCACCGATAATATGGAAAACGGTCGACAAACCCGAAACCCTCTACCACCACCACCACAGAATGTGGGGGTTAGTATCCTTAAGGATTTCCAAGGGTTACATCCCAAAGAATTCACAGGTATGGAAGACCTGGCAAAGGCAGAAGAATGACTTATAAACGTCAAAAAGAAGTTTACAGCCATAGGAGCCGCAGAGGAACATTGTATTCGTTTAGCGATGTATCTATTTGAAGGAGAAGCGGAACATTGGTGGGCTTCGATTACTCGTACTCACAATGTAGGAGCTATGACGTGGAACCAATTCGAGGAGATCTTCTTGTAGAGGTATTTTCTGGACACAGCACGAACTCAAAAGAGTATTGAATTTATGAGCCTTGTGCAAGGAGGCATGACTGTTACGCAGTACGAGAAGAAGTTTACTGAACTCTCTCGCTACGCGCCACACATCATCGTCACCGAACTTCTCAAGGCACGTAAGTTTCAAGGAGGATTAAAGTTAGCAATTAGAAGTAGAGTAGTTCTGTTCTGTCATACAGAATATGCGAGAGTCGTAGAAACAGAATTAATAGTTGAGGCGGAATGGGAGCATAGTCAGAAGGAGCGTGAGCAGTAGAAGAAGCATAAGCCAAACCCAAAACCGGCACCAAGGAACCAGAATCAACAGGAAGCGAGACCACAAACTTGCAATGGTGAAACATGAAAATGCTATCGGTGTGGACGGGAAGGTCATCTACAAAAAGATTGCAGACAGACGCAATAAGGACAAGGACAATATCAACGGCCTCAAGGGCAACCACAGAATCAACAATATGCCCGTCCTTAGAATGGACAATTTAGGCAGTAGAACCAACCACGGAATAATGTCCAACCCTACCAACCCCGACCTCAGGAACAACAATAAAGGAACCAAGGGCACATTAATCATCTTGCACCACCAGATGTGAGAGCGGAAGTCGCAGCAATAGAAGGTAGATTTTTTATCTTCAGTTCTTGGGTTAAGGTGTTGTTGATTCTGGTGCATCTCATTTATTTATATCAGTACATTTTGCTATGTCTTTAGGATTAAAACCAACTTCATTAAACTATAAGTTACATATCTCTTCACCCTTAGGTAGAATTATAGTGTTGGACAAAGTCTGTAAAGACTGTCTAATAGTTTTCGCTGAGCAGGAATTATCGGCTGATCTCATTCTCATGAAGAAGAATGAATATGATATAATTCTAAGGATGGACTAGTTATCCATCCATTGTGTCACGTTAGATTGTTTCAATAGGAAGGTTACGTTTGTTACACCGAATGGACAAAGGATATCTGTTCAAGGTGATAAGAAAAAGATCATCGACCCACTGATGACCGGAGCGATGAGACGTAGAATAACTGATAGGCATCGAGCTTTACTTGCATTTCTTGAAGAGGGAAGTACTCCTGTTTCAACGAAGGAATACATACCGATTGTTTCCGAATATGAAGATGTATTTCCTGAGGAGTTACCAGGATTACCCCCTCCAAGAGAAATAGAATTCTGCATTGACGTTCAATCAGGAACGAGGGAGATTTCGATTCCACCGTATCGAATGGCGCCACAAGAGTTGAAGGAGTTAGATAAACAACTCCAAGGGCTGCAACAACTTGGATTCATTCGACAAAGTAAATCACCATGGGGAGTACCTGTGTTATTCGTGAGAAAGAAAGACGGATCGCTAAGGCTATATATCGACTATTGTCAACTCAACAAAGTCACAATCAAAAATAAATATCTGTTGCTAAGAATAGACCTCTTCGACTAACTTAAAGGACCAAGGCCTTTCTCGAAGATCGATTTACGTTCAGGATACCATCAGCTACGGATTCGAGAGAAGGACATCTAGAAGACCGCGTTCAGTACTCGTTACGAACACTTTGAATTTCTAGTGATGCCATTCGACTGACCAACGCACCTGCATCGTTCATGGATCTAATGAATAGAGTATTTAGACCGTATCTAGATAAGTTTGTAGTTGTATTTGTAGATGATATTTTTATCTACTCGAACATGCGAGAGGAGCACGAGGAGCATCTGAGGATAGAGTTGCAGACACTTCGTGAGGATCAATTATACACTAAGAAGAGCAAATGAAACTTCTGGATGACGGAAGTTCTATTTTTAGACACGTCATATCAGAACACGGGATAGCGGTGGACCTAGACAAGATCGCGGCGGTAGTTGGATAGGAATGACCGAAGAATGTATTTGAGATTCGTAGTTTCTTAGAATTAGCAGGCTACTATCGACGATTCATAGAGAATTTTTCTAAGATCGTGGCACCAATGACAAGGTTGACGAGGAAAGGAGTCAAATTCGAATGGAGCGAAGAATGCGAGAAGTCTTTTGAAGAGCTAAAGGAACGACTCACGACCGCACCAATACTCATAACACTGGAACCAAGAGTGGGATATACCGTCTACTGCGATGCATCACATAACGGACTAAGAGGCGTGTTAATGCAAGGAGGAAAGGTGGTAGCATACGCTACACGATAGCTGAAAACCCACGAAAAGAATTACGCAACTCATGATCTGGAGCTGGCAGTAGTTGTCTTTGCACTAAAGCTGTGGAGTCACTATCTCTATGGAGAGAAATTTGAAGTCTTCAACGACCATAAGAGCTTGAAGTATATATTCACGCAGAAGGACCTAAACTTACGACAAAGGAGGTAGTTGAAGTTCTTGAAGGACTACGACTTCACGATGAGTTACCATCCGGGAAAAGCGAATGTTGTAACAGACGCGCTTAGTAGGAAGAATCACGAAACATTAGTGTTCGTTAAGATGTTGGAAACGGTGGCAAAGTACGACCTTCAAGTTAGGAAAGGTGTAGAGAATGCGTATCTAGCACATGTCATATCGGAACTTGTTATTTTCAAAAGCGTGGTGGAAGCTCAACTATAAGATGAAACGCTTCAATTAATGCGAGCACAAATCCAAGCAAACGAGGCACCTGTGGAATGGACTTTAGGAGCCGACGGTAGAATATTATTTCGAGGAAGGTTACACGTACTAGAGAAGGATGAGCTGAAGAAGGAAATCCTATCAATGGCGCACGAGTCTACATTCTCGATACATCCGGGGAGCCCGAAGATGTACCAAGACTTGAAACAGCAATTCTGGTGGAAAGAAATGAAGAGGGATGTGGCACAATGCGTTGCAAAGTATCTCATATGTCAATAAGTTAAGATTGAACACCAGAAACCGGCAGGACCGTTGAAGCCACTAGAAACTGCAGAGTGGAAGTGGGACTTTATTAATATGGACTATATTAGGGGTTTACCTAAAACCCGACAACGCCATGATAGTATTTGGGTGATCATTGATAGACTCATCAAGTTGGCACATTTCCTTGCATGTAAGCAAACTGATACGATCGCCACGTTAAGTGCGCTTTATGTTAAGGAAATCGTTGTACACCATAGTGTACCATTGTCGATTTTCTTGGATCGAGATCCGCTTTTCACATCGAAATTTTGGGAAGGATTCCAAAATGCGATGGGAATGAAGCTTCAACTTAGTACGGCTTATCATCCTCAAACTGATTGCCAATAGGAAAGGACGATACAAATCTTAGAAGATATGCTTCGAGCATGCGCGATGGACTTTCAAGGGAGTTGGAGTGATCAGTTGCCTTTTATCCAATTCTCATAAAATAATAGCTACTAGGCAAGTATAGGAATGGCACCCTACGAAGCGTTATATGGAAGACCATGTCGAATACCCTTGTGTTGGACGGAGGTGAGCAAGAAAAGTATATTAGGACCCGACATTATCCAGGAAACCGCAGAGAAAATACAACTCATTAAGGAGCGAATTCGGACAGCACAAAGTAGATAGAAGAGCTACGCGGATAATAGGAGGAGACCACTCAAGTTTAACGTGGGAAACCACGTATTCTTAAAAGTGAGTCCTAGGCCCGGAATCAAGCGATTCAGGAAGAGAAGAAAGTTATCACCTCAATATATAGGACCGTTTGAAATTCTCGAATGAGTTAGGGATTTGGCATATCGATTGGCATTACCGCCATAACTCGCAGGGGTACATAACATCTTTCATGTGTCCATTCTCCGACAGTATCACACTGACCATCACATGTCATCGACTAGCAGGATGTAGAACTCAGTGAGGATATTACGTATAAGGTTAAACCACTTTGTATCTCGGATACAAAGGTGCAGGAACTCCGTAACAAGTCAATTAGGTATGTGAAGGTACAATGGTAGCATCACAGCCCAGAGGAAGCAACCTGGGAGTTAGAAACAGCCATCCTGGAGAAGTATCCAGAATTATCTTCAGGTATATAGTCTAACCCGTTATGTTTTTTTTGAATTTCGGGACGAAATTCTTTTGTAGGGGGTGATAGTGTAACACCCAAGATTTTTTCACATAGGCTTAAGCATGAGCTTAAGGCCCATGGACCCAAAATAGGCCCAATAAATGTTAAAAAGGTGTAAACCTAAGGAGAGAAATCAAAGAGTATCGAAAAAATAAGCTTTTTGCCAAAAACCATCCACAATGCATGAGTAGTATACACAGAATGTATACAAGAAAGGAAATGGGTCTAGAAATGTTTTACAAAATGAGTTTTGCATAGAGTCTTGCATAACAGTTTTTCAAGTATTTTAAAAAAAAATTAAAAAAAACCAAATGTTTTCAAAATCTCTTTGAGGGGGAGATTAGGAGTTATCTTGTAGAAATGTGCCATAAAACCTTATAAATGAACATTCGGTTTGAAAAACATGAGAAAATAAAAGAAAAACTAGGGTTACGTTGACCTATACTCAATGTAGGAACCAACTTATGACTTAGAATAACCATAAACAATAATCATTTGTAGTAGTTTCAAAACATAGAAATGTAATAAGTCACCTAGAAATGAAATGAACCTAGAAATGAACTTTAAATGAAAAATAAAAATGAAATGAAAGTAGAAATGAAATGAAAAGAGGTGTTTGGGTCTAATTAGTAAACTAGGATAAGGGGTGACCAAGTGGTGGGACCCACTTAGCAAAAACGTGGGCACAAGGAGCTGCCTTGTGCGCCACCTAATTTAAAGGAATTAAGTTTCCTAAAATTTAAAACTTCCTAATTTAGATAAAATACCTAAATTTTAGTAATTTTCTAAATATTGAATAATTACTAATTTAAAGATAATTGCTAGCATATTTAGATAATGATAAATACTAAACCTTGATCGAAAATGAATAAATCTAGACCATTAGATTAAAAGTTACTAAATCCTAGCCATTGAAATAGTTTCTAAAACTTAAAACACTTAGGTTTCCTTAATTATCTAAAAGTTGAAGTATTTAATGTGAACTGTTGGATGGTTTAAGATTTAATCTTAGCCATCTAAAATAAATAAAACTTAATATTATTAGTAGTTTAAAAATTAAAAAGAGTTAAAGATAAATAAAAATAAAAGAGATAAATAAGAGTTAGAGAGGAACATAGGTTAGAGATAGAGTTAGGATAAGTTTAGGATTACTTAAGGAGGTGGAAGAGGAGGGGCCGAACCCTATAAATATAGGGTGATCCCCTCTCCCCACACAAACCCACTTCAACTTCAAAAAAAAAGAAGAAGGAGAAGAAATCAAAACCCCCTAAGCAAAGAAGGGTATAAGGTAGGGTGCCCTCTCTCTCCTTACCTTCTATGCTTGTTATAGAGACCTACAATTCTCTCATGCTCAAACGGGTCCAATGTGGTGAGTTTAGTTTGCACCCTAGATGTAAAGATCCTATTCTAACCCATTTATGTTTTGTAGATGACCTCATGGTTTTTACGAGAGGAAACATTAGTTCAACCATGGCTCTCAAGGATACTCTTTCAGATTTCAAGGAATGCAGTGGATTGGATGATAATAAAAGTAGAAGTACTTTGTTTTGTGCTGCTTTTGGATGATAATTTGATATGTCTCATCAACTCCATTTTGGATTTTGATCAGGGTACTCTTCCAATCAGGTATTTGGGTCTTCCCTTGTTTGCTTCACGGTTATCTTATATGGATTGTATTCCTCTTATTCATTAGATTACGAGTCGTATTAAATCTTGGAAACCAGATTTTTGTCATATGCTATTCGCCTGCTCCTTATTAAAATTATTTTTTCGAGCATGCTTTTATATTGGCAATATTGCTTCATTCTGCCTAAGCGTGTCATAAAGGAGATTAATGGTATCTTGAGAAGGTTTTTGTGGTCAGGGATTCTTCTCAGTAACAAAAGGTCTGCTATTAGTTGGAGCAAAGTTTGTCACCCCTTCAAGGAAGGAGGTCTTGCTATTAGGGATATTTTGTGTATCAATACAGCTGCTAACCTTAGGCATGTGTGGGTTATTGTTTGTAACAAAGATACTCTTTGGGTGGCTTGGGTTAAGAAGAACGTGATCAAAAATAAAGAATTCTAGTTTATGAAGATCCCAAATGACTCATCTTGGTGTTGGAGGAGAATTCAGGACCATAAAGAAATTGCTAGGAATTTCACTCCGAATTTGATTGGTAAGGGAATCAGACTAGATTCTGGAAGTATAGTTGGCATCCCCTCAGAGTTCTTATTGACTATTTTCTTCCTGCTCTGCACTATGGTTTTACTCTAAATGTGAATGCTACTATTAATTCTTGTATTAAGGAAGGCGCTTAGGCTATTCCTCATCATTTGAGTTAGAATCTCAAGGCTATTACCACTCTTCTCCATGAAATTGAAATTGATGATAGTGTTGAGGATGAAGTTGTTTGGAGGGCTGGAAACACAGGTGAGCATTCCTTAAAGGGTAACTATGAAGCTTTGAGACTTGTTAATATGGTTCCCTGGTGGCAGAATGTAGTTTGGTTTCATAATTGTTTCCCATGTCATTCCTTTATTTCCAGGATAACTTTGCATCATGCTTTGAAAACAAATGATAAGCTGGTTGGTTGGGGTTTAAATGTTGATCTTAACTGTAGTCTTTGTGGTATTGAGGTTGAGGATGAAAGCCACCTTTTTCTGGGTTGTCAATATTCTCAATTTATTTGGAGAAGTCTGTTGAACCTCATGGGTTTAGACCCTCATCCTCTTGATGACTGGGAGAATGAACTGCGATGGTGCCATCAAGTTTACAGGTAAAAATTTTCTGACTCTCATTAGGACACTTAATGTTAATGCCTATATTTATCATATATGGAGTGTAAGAAATTCCAGAATTTTGTGAAGGGATGCTTGTACTCAGTACAGATTAGTGAGTCAGATAGTTGAAGATGTTAGGCTGAAGCTTTCAGCCAATGTAAATTGTGTGGAACGATCAAACCTTTCCCATCAAGTTCTTGCCTCTTGGAATATTCCAGTTACTTATCATAATCATCAAGAGATTTCCTGCACTTGGCAGGAACCTGATCAAGGTACTGTCCTCATCAACTATGATGGTTCTCTAAATGATAACTCAGGGGGTTTGGGGCTCTTCTCAGAAATCACGAAGGAACTGTTCTCATTGCAACTGCTGGAAGTACCAGACCTATTACGGTCTTAGTGCATGAACTCCAAGGGTTAGAAATAGGTCTTAAGTTGGTTAAGGTTTATGGTTACAAAAGAGTAAGCGTGGGAACCGGTTCTCAAGTGGTAGTTAGTTTCTTTAACAAACGTATATGCAGACTCCCTTGGACTATTAGATATATTTATAGCCGCATCAAGTCTAGTATTAATGAGCTGGATTATTTCAGCATAAATCACATATACAGGGAAACGAATCGAGCTGCGGATTCTCTTGCTAGTTTACTTCCCTCAGCAAAATTTGTTGAATTCATCCTGAGTTCCTTCTCTGAAGACATTAAGAAGATTGTGTATGAAGATCATTGTAAAAAAAGTGATTACAGGCAGTAGTTATTTGCTTTCCTTTATAAGGTTGGGGTCTCCTTAACCCCATGCATCTTTCCCAAAAAAAAAAATATGATGTCCCAAAATGCCTACAACCAGTGCTCAAGGATGTTGTTGATGTTGAATCAGTTTATTCATTCGATGATAAAAGAGATTCCCAAAAACCAACACCTGAGAGAATCTGCATTGAAAGGTGTTGGGGGTTGGGTCAAAACCGACCCGACCCGACCCATTACTTAAGTTATATGGGTCCACTACTTAAAGCCACTTCTAGTAAGGGTTTTAGTGTAGAGTTATATTTTTCTCTTGAGAGATAGAGAGGGAGAGTTTTTCTAGATAGAGAAAATCTTTTCTCTTTAGAAAGAGGTGTTCTTGATAGGTTATCTTGGAGAACCCTAGGGTTGAGAGTTGGAGCTTAAGATTGAGATCTAGTTAGAGGGAAGAAACTAAAGGATAGAGGTGAGAATCCTTGTATCAACTTGTTGTTCTTTTCACTAGTGAAATCACCATCTCTCCGTGGATGTAGCCCGATTTGGGGTGAACCACGTAAATCGTTGTCTTGTGGTTGTTTGTTTGTTTGTTTTTTGTTTATATTCTATTTGTTTTGCATCTACTTTTTGTTGTTGTGGTGATTGTGGTTGATTTCATCTTGGTTTGAAATCATACAAGTAAGATCTTGGGTTTGTGCTCACAAGGTGTTTGATAAAATTACTAAGTGAGTTCAATGGTGTTTTACACACACTAACATTTGGTATCAGAGTTCCGAGGTATTTGGAAGTATTCTTTGAGATGTCGGAAAGAAAAACAACTTCAATCGGAGGTGTGAAGGTAGAGTTGAAGCCTTTTGATGGGAAAGGTAATTTCACACTATGGCAAAGGAAGATGAGGAACATTCTTATCCAACAAGATCTCTATACACTAATTTTGGGTATTGATCACAAACCAAAGGAGATGACTAATGCCCAATATGAGAAGTTGGATTTGAGGGCTTTAANTATTAGGGCATGTTTGGTATTACTTTTTTTATGAGCAAACGTATTTTTTTTTTCAATTTTTTAGGTTTAATGTGTTGGGTAGAATAAAAAAAAAGCACTTATTGTAGACGCAACTACTACTCACAGCAGATTTTCAGAAGCATCTAAGAGTAGCTTTTAGAAGCTGCTTTGCGGATAAGAAATGGGTTCGAAGACAGAATCATTTGAAAATACCTTATATACCCCTCAACTTTTTATTAAATGGTGTCATGAAATATCCTTTCACAAAATTCTGTTTCATATGCTCTCACTCTTCTCTTCCCTCTGTGTCTCCCCTATGTGAAGCTCTTTCGAACTCTGAGACCAAATAAAGCTAACCCAATCTCTCAAACCAGGTAAAGCTTAATCTTTATGTTGTTGTGTAGAGAAGATTGACTACAACAATTCCTAAATAGCAGAGAATGAATTAAATTGAGTTTGGGGAAAAGATGATAAACAACATCACCTTTCTTGATACCTAGTTGGATTAAACCTTAAAAAACCTTAGATACCATGGATTTAAACTGGTTGAAGGTTAATGTTTTCCCAGAATCGACATTGTCCGAATAAGAGCTAGAGTTTTTAAAGGAAGATTCAATAGAGGTTGAAGAGAAATGTAAATTCCCTACTTACCATAGTAGGAGTTCTCGATCTATTAAAGCTGTAGAGAGAGAAACACTAGAGAGATTAGATGAGCGAAGGGTTTTATTAAGCAATATCCCAATTTCAACCATCAGTTCGATTGAACTATTATTCATATCTACAGTGGCAGAGCCACGTTAAGTCCTTAGGAGACTATGGCACCTCCGGTTATTTGAAAAAATTTATTTGGTAGTTAATTAGTTTTATCGTTTAATAGCTAATTTGTACACTGGCCCTTGCACCAAATAATTTTTTAACTTCAATTAGCCCCTAGCCCAAATTAAGTGATAACTGATAAGTGGGACACTTTAACCTATAAACAACTAAATTAAAGAGGAGGGATATTGCAGCATACCTAATTGCAATACTATTACAACATACCTTTTGTGGGGCCATATAGTGATGATTTAAGGGCTGATTTTCAATGAAGATGTTCTCCTCACCATGTTGATCATCATATTTAGAAATCAGCTCAATCTAAACTTTTAACACCCTCAAATCAAACAATGAAAAATTAGCAAATTTTAGCCTTTTTTAAGAACTTTGATTTTTAGTAAACTTTTTAGTGGATTAGAACTTTTAGATTGGTTTGAATGGGCTGATTTCTAGATATGATGATCTAAATGGTGGGGAGAAGATCTTCACCAAAAATTAAACCTTGAATCCTATCTATGTGGGCCATACAAAAAGTGTGTTGCAATAGTGTTGCACTAAGGTATGTTGCAGTATCCCTCCTCCTAAATTAAATTTAAAAATTTCTTTTTTAGCCCCTTGCCCAATGTAATAGGAGGGCTATCTATTAGTTCTGCAACTAGTATACAATTAAGGTGGGACACTCTGTTGAAAATAATATAAAGAACTGCAGTCCAACCTGCGCCTCCTCTTGTACTTTTCGTAAGGTCCATGAGTTCCTCCTGGGTTTGTCAATTTGCGTGTCAATTCAAAACTCAATGTAAGACCATGTCTTTGCTTTAGATTTAGGATGTTTACCTCCATCTTCTAATCATTGAAGACTTAAAGATTTGGAGAAGAAGGCATCTTGCAACTCAACTCACCACTGGAACACATCTTAGGATGGTAAGTGACCTAGAAAACTTATAAGCCATAGGTGGTTAGTACAAAATGGACTAGTTTAGTAGTTTCAGATGTTTGATACAAGTTAAGGAAAGGTTGGGAACATGTTAGAAGGTGGAAAACACCTTAGAACTATAGAAGATGCTGACATGTTTGTATGGGACGCAGATATGTTTGCATGAGATGCATATATGTTTGCATGGGACGCAAACATGTTTGTATGGGATGTAGACATATTCTGATTTCAAAACCCGCTAGGGCTGGTTTCGAAATCACGAGTTGGTTTTGAAATTAGGCTTTGTGATTTTGAAATCAACCCTCTCAGGAAGTTGGTTTTCAAATCTGAGCATGGCTTTCGAAATCAGACTTTGTGGTTTTGAAATTGCACTTCTAAGCAGCGAGAAAAACTTGCTAAATTGTGATTTTTTGACTTTTGGAAGTTGCCAAATGAATTTGATCGGTTTTCAAACTTCTAACAAAGTTGAGTTTGACCTTACCTATTATAAATAGAATGTTTCTCAATAGAAACATAATTGAGAGATTCAAATCAAATTCTTAGGGTTTCAAGTTCTAGAGTCAAGTTCTAATCAGTTAAAGAGCTGAACAAATGATCTAGTGATTAGATTCACCTTTTGTTGAGAGTTACACAAATTCATCCATGATCTTTTCTACATAAATCTTTATATTTCACCGGTGGGTTTTCGGTGTGTGGTGTTTGGCTCGTGGATTTGAGTTGTTCGTTGATTCTGTGGAGTTTCGGATCGTTTGCAAAGTACAGATCGACTAAGGGGCGGTTCATGGGTTTTGAAGCCGTGGTAGATCTGAAGNATGATGGGTCCCCGTGGAAGACGATCTCACAATCGGGGGTGGCTTCCGTAATAGCCGTAAAACTAAAAATGATAAAAATTATGCATGAAAACTTTGGATCTATATGATTCATGCCTTTTAGACGGCCTTATGGCGATATCCCATGATGGGTTCCCCGCAGAAGACGATCTCATGATCGTGGGTGGAACCCGTAATAGTCGTAAGATTAGAAAAAATTGAAATGAAAATGGATGCTGTCAAAATACCACGTTTTCTAATTATGTTACTGTTATTGAATCCATTGTAACGATACTATGACAATGAAAGCAATCCTTAGATGTTACTTAACCAAGAAAATCATGAAATCAAAACCTAACAATAAACCCTAACAAAAATGAACCCTACGGGTGCTATTTAGAGAGGGAAAGAGAGATAAAGATAGAGAAAAAGGGATACTGGCAGAAATATTGACAGCACCAATGACGACAACGACACAGAGATCTCCAAGTTGGGGTGCTAGATCGGTTGCAATTTAGGTGTTCCAGTATTCTCTCTCCTCTATTCTTTCGTTATGTTTGAAATGAAAAAAAAATTAGAGAGAGAAAGAAAAGGGAGCAGAGAAGAGAAATATTTCGGGGGAAATGTGTTTGGGGGAACCGAGTTAATCCACAAAAATAGATCTCCCCTACCGAAAATGAAAACATTATTTTAATTTCAGTTTTTTTGGGATAGTACAGTAGCATTGAATGGGGTCATATTGGGGTGATATTTGGGGGCTCCAGTTAGGGGTGGGACTTGGGTTGGGTCAACCCGACCAACCCGAACCCGACCCGGTATTTGGTAAGCATGGGCAAAGGTTGTTGGGCATTTGGGCAAGCATGGGCATTATTTTGCCAATCCGTAGTCAAATTTGGGCAAGCATGGGCATAGATAATTGCTAACCCAAGCAACCCACCCAACCTGAGAAACTTATATATATTAAGATTTAAATTGATTTCTTACATAGAAATATATGACCAGAAAAAGAAAACTCTAATTTTACCAAGTATTTTGAAAGATATAAATGGATAAATATATTAAGTTACTAATATAGGGTGGAGTTATTAAGACCCAAAACAAAAACTTTCTTTTTGTCTCATTATGTGTAAAGTAAAATTATAATATTACTTAATAAGTAAAACTCAAAATAGTATAAAGACAATTATGGATTTGGATTTCGTTGTTACTATATTTTGTTTAAAATATTCATTTATTATGTGAGTAGATTGTTAGTTTGTTTATCTTTTTAAACTATGAAGGATATTTTATTTATTTAAGTTTATTATTTATTTTTATTAATTTTTTGTATTAATAATTTCATTCAATCACCTAAATTTATTGAAACATGGGCAACCCGAAGAACCCAAGAAACCCGAAGAACCCGAGAAACCCA
>MVGT01000542.1:10458-21591 GCA_002174775.1 Macleaya cordata | reverse complement strand
TATTAGGATGGTTGATCTACCTACTGAGTTTCTCACCCATTTATTTTCGTGGCTTTACAGCTGATAGTTGAGAATCGAGATAGGATCCTGGTTGGTGCTGTGACGAGGCCTTTCGCGAGGGACTCCTGTTTTGGAGATTACGTAGATTTCCCTCCTCTCGTTTACAGTAGGTGTTTGGCTACTGTTTGATGGCTCGGGTGTGAGCCTTATGACTTTTGGTTTTGGTGTAAACAACTCTTACCTTATTTTCTTCCACTATATATATATTTCGGTAGGAAAACAACAAACTTAACTATATATCCTATCACAACTATTTTTATGTCAAATGTGAAAGGTGAATGTCGTAGTACCTTCCTCCTGGTCCTACATCGTTGGGATTTCAGTTGAGAAAAAAAAAAAGTGGGTGGCAAATTTGTAGTGCATATCCTTCTTTAAATTTGCTTCCGTTGCGTAAATTATTATATGCACTGTGTCTATTAGGTGACGAAAGGTCCAGTTTACAGGGGAGACTCTGCCGAAATTGAGTCTCGCGGTAGACTGATGGTAATGTCCCTTGTATTTTGGGATACGGGGCGTTACATAAATCGTGTCTATCGAGTGCTAAATCAATTTGTAAGTTCTTGTTAACTCTTAGTGGATTGTTTGGCTGGACTAGGTCCCGGGGTTTTTCCCAGTTGGGTTTTCCTCGTTAAAAAAAATCTCTTGTGTTAATTTCTTAATTTTCTAGAGATTGAAATATTCGATTCTAGTTCTTAATTCCACAAATTAAGAGTCGAATAAGTCAATACTCTTCGTAGAGATTTTTTGTTAAGTGATTTAGTTTATTTCCCTATAAATTTAATTAGGTGATAATTTGATCCCTAACCTTTGCAACGAAGTAAAACAGTTAATTCAAATAACCGTAGGACAAATTTCAATTGGTATCAGAGTGGTTTCGCTTACTAGGGTTTAACAACCTAAGTGTGATCCTGATTCGTAGTAGAGAATATTGATTCTCAGAAAGAGAGAAGTGCCATAAATCGACCACCATTGTTTGATGGAAGTAATTATCCATACTGGAAGGCACGCATGAGAGCTTTCCTTAGGTCCTTAGAGGAACAAGTTTGGGTAGTCACTGAGTTTGGATGGAAACATCCTACTATGATGACTGGAACCGGTGATGCTTTAAGGGAGGTATCTAAACCTAGGGATTAGTGGACCACTGAAGAGTTAAAGAAATCTACTATGAACAATAAGGCCCTTAATGCCATCTATGCTGCAGTTTCACTTACTGAATTTAGACGTATGTCTTTGTGTGACTCTGCAAAAGAGACATAGGATATTTTAGAGGTAACCCATGAAGGTACCAAGACGGGTAAGATTTCCAAGCTTCAGATGCTTACTACCCAAGACCATTAGGATGGATGACAATGAATCCTTTGATGATTTCTATGCTAATTTAATTGATATTTTAAATTCTACTTTTGCTTTGGGTGAGCATATTTCTAACTCCAAGATAGTACGTAAGGTATTGAGATCTCTTTCTGAGAGGTTTCAATCCAAAGATATGGCTATTGAGAAGAGTAAACATATTGATGCTATTCTTCCTGAGGAACTTGCAGGTAACTTGATAACATATGAAGCTAATCTTCGTCCCTACAGGAATTCAAATGGCATAGCCTTTACATCATCAAAGAATGGCACCTATACTGATTCTGAAGATGAAGATAACCATGATGATGATAAGGAGCTTGAGTTTCTTTTGAACAGTTTATGAATTTCTTTAAAGTCAATAAAGGAAAGGTATGTAAATCTAATAATTCATCATCAATTAATAATAGGTTGCTAAGTAAGGTGAATGTCTATGAGAAAAAGAGAAGTCCAAGAGAAGTTTAATGCTTTGAATTCCATGGGTATTGACACTTTTCTAACAATTACCCTAACAGAAAGTTCAGGAGCTAGAAAAAGAAAAAAGTTACTAGGAATGACATTGATTCCTAATCAGAAAGTTCAGAGTGTTCTAGTGACAATGAAGGAAATGGAAACTACGTGGCTTTTGCTACTACTTTGGAATCATTCTATGACAACAATAAAGATGACAGTGATATGAAATCAAAAGATCTTCATAGTGATCATAAGGGAAAGGAAGAAGAAGATATCACTGAGGTCTTCTTTACTTTTTAGAATCTTCTCATGATATTATTGAAAATATTTATAGTGATTCTGGAAGTCCAAGTGAAGATAAGATCGATAGTGAATTGAGGGCTATGACTGCATCCATGAATCATTCAAATATTCACAATGAAGTTATACAAGCTATATCTAATGATCTTCAAAGTGATAGTGAGCGTGATGATGAAGTTGATTCTGTAGAGTTGTTCCAAAATATTTTGAAGAGTGAAGAGTTGTCAAAGGCCAACAAGAAGAGTTAAGAGTGAAGACATCTCTATTAGAGACTGAAGAGAATGACTTAACACTCAAGTTGAAGAAATCGACTCTAAAAGAGAAGCAGCTTACTGAAGAAGATTCTAGGCACATTAGCAAGATTAATTTGCTTGAGTTGGGACATGAAAAATTCTTGGACAAGATCAAATCTCTTGAATCTCAGCTTGAAACTTCAAAGAGAGACTTGACTTTGTCTAATGAAATATTGAAGAAATTTGATAATGGTTCTAACAAGCTTTATAACATCTTGAGTGCAGCTAAAATTGCAGGTGACAAGCATGGTTTGGGTTATGATGCTTCTACTTGTTCCACATCAGCAAACGAAGTAAAGTTTGTCAAAGCTAAAGACCCACCAACACAAAAGAATGGCCAATCTCATGTTGTTAAAACTCTAGCCAAGCCTTTGAAGGTTACTAATGTGTGCTCTTATTGTGGTTATAAGGGTCACTTGAAGAACAAATGCAGATTCTATTTAGAAGACAACAAGAAATCTCTATCAACAAGAATCTTCTAAAAAGAATAGAGTCATTGAGTAACAAGGCTCATGCATTGACTTGAGAGATTGAAAGGTTGAAAGCTTACAAGAAAGGTACGCATTCCTTTAAATCTATATCTTATTCTTAGAAAAGGAAGAGAAATAAGACTAAAAAGGTTGTGTCTGAGACAACCAAGCCTACTTAAATAGATTTGAATCAAAAGAAGTCATTCAAGAAACTCAAGGCCATATAGGTAAAGAAAAGTGATTTGGGAAGTCTTGAAACTCACACTGCACACAATTCCAATAAATCTTCTAAGTATTTATTGGTTAGTGGCGGTGTTTATATCATTACTTAATAGGTAGTTTCTCACTCCACCCTCTGCTATTATTCCATACCTTGATAGGGTTGTTGAGTGAGTGTATAGTAGTTTGCATTCTAATGTTTAGGTTTGCATACTAGTTTTGTTGCATAGATACAAGTAGGGAAATTCATACTACGTATGATCATGTTGTTCTCACCCTACTGCGTATCATTCTTTACACCATGTCTTCTTGCATTAGGTTCTTATTGTGACATGTGTGTGAATTACTTTGTGTTCGTGTTCATGTTCTCTTGCCTATCTTGAATAGAATGCTTGAACACTTTAAAAAAGAATGAGATCACAGTCTTTTGGATTGCTTGACTTTATTTTTGTATAGTTTGTAAAATCTCATCTTGAATGTCACAAATCTATTGACTTTATTATGAACATTTAGTGCACATTGTGAGTCATTGAGTTTTTGTGATACTATCTTAGTTGTTTTAAAAGGAATTGATACGATTGGATCTTATAATCTGGTTTTGGACTGAACTAATAAGGATGAATAATCTTACAAAATAGGTTTTAGAAGATGAACAATTGCATAAAATTACAAATACATCAGAATGTGCATATTTCATTTAAATTGTTTGAACTCGATGTATAAAATACCTAAAAGAGTAGGTTCCCGCAAAAAGATTGGGAACTTGGTGTTTGGGGCATCATAAAAGAGTGGGTACCCGCAAAAAGATTGAGAACTTGATGTCCTTATATGAATCATCATATTGACCTCGTGATCAGCCAAATAATGTTTAAAGTCTACTTGCCTAAATTTGTCTCCTCAAAAAAGAGATTACTATAGGATCCAATATGAAACCTCTAGATGATATTGGTGATTCATGATCTTCATGCAATTGAGTTACTCCAAACTCAACAATGATGGTCAATTTAGGTTTTAAGAAGAAAAGTTGTGAAATTTGTTCTTCCATGCTAGGTAAAGTTCAAATCAGTGAAATGAGTGAAAAGAATATCTTGTCTAATCAACTTCCTAGCATGTTCTCACATTGTTTAAAGTTCTCACAAGCGCATACACACACCATTATTTTGCTAATGGGTGATGTAAACTTTTCATGTTTGAAATTTTGCTGACTTTACATGAATAAATTCTTGGAATCTACTTAACTTGATTCTTATATGCTTATATAATTTAGAATCACATTCTTGATAGTCATGAGAACTTGAATTGATCACATTATACATCATCTACTTATTTATAACTTGAATCTTTTGAAAGTAGATTTATGTTTTGAATATTGATTAATGATCGGATCAATGCTATTCATATTAAAAAAAGGTTTTATGATCTGATTGAGGGGGAGCTTGCATGATTCTTATTATTATAGATGTTTGTGCATGCATACTCATTATTTACATTAGGTTAATAATTGAAAAATCCAAAAATATGCATTTTATCCTTTGGTTTTTCAAAACCAGGATAGTCTCACACTTTGCTTTTATTTCTTATCTTAGCTCTGATACAACATATTGATTAGCATTGACATATGTTGAAGTGTGTAATATAGTTTATACTTGCCTTCTGACATGTTTGTTTATTAATTATTTGACTATCTACTTGATATCTTTTATTATGATATGTTATGATAGTTGGATGTTCATTCTCATAGTTGGTTGGCTTGTATTTGTGTTTCCATGCATTATCTTTCTATATTTTCTCCTTGTTTTTTGTTGTTTTCTACCTTTTATCTATTTGTGACAAAAAGGGGGAGCATAGTGTATCTTAGCTTTGCAAAGAGAGAGTTATGTGATAGGGGGAGAGATTATTTCAACACTTTTCAAGGGAGAGTGTTTGAGTGTTGTTGTGTTCTAGTTATAGTATTTTGATTAATGTTATATTGTGTAGTGCCTTGATGGATTTTGTGAGCATGTGCAGGAAACAGGTTGAAGACATTCCCTAAGTTAGGTTATTATTTATCTTTGGAGGAAGTTTTGTCTTTTAAGTCATTGAGTCCATGTAAGGGGATAAGAATTGTAATGGGAAGGTTTATTTTATTATTTCCTTATGTATGGGGTTTTGTCACGAAATTGACAAAGGGGGATATTGTAAGGTCTATAAGTTCCTCCTGGGTTTGTGAATTTGCGTGTCAATTTAGAACTCAATGTAAGTCCATATCTTTGAGTTAGAGTTATGATGTTCAGCTCCATGTTCTAATCATTAAAGACTTGAAGATTCAGAGAAGAAGGCATCTTGCAACTCAACTCACCACCGGAAATCTTAAGATGATAAGTGACCTAGAAAACTTATAAACCATAGGTGGTTAGAATAAAATGGACTAGTTTAGTTGTTTCGAATGTTTGATACAACTTAAGGAAAGGTTGGGAACATATTAGAAGGTGGAAAACACCTTAGAACTATAGAAGATGCTGATATGTTTGCATGGGACGCAAATATGTTTGCATGGGACACAGACATGTTTGCAGACATATTTGTGTTTCATCGGTGGGTTTCCGGTGTGTGGTGTTTGGCTCATAGATTCGAGTTGTTCGTTGATTCGGTGGAGTTCCGAATCGTTTGTGAAATAGAGATCGACTAAGGGGCGGTTCATGGGTTTTGAAGCCGTGGTAGATCTGAAGATCGTTGCTGATAAGAACGTAGAGGGTATCGTAAATCGTGTCTGTCGAGTGGTAAATCGGTTTGTAAGTTATCGTTAACTCTTAGTGGATTGTTTTGCTGGACTAGGTCCCAGGGTTTTTCCCAGTTGAGCTTTCCTCGTTAAAAAAAATCTCTTGTATTAATTTCTTAATTTTCTAGAGATTGAAATATTCGATTCTAGTTCTTAATTCCACAAATTAATAATCGAGTAAGTCAATACTCTTCGTAGAGATTTTTTGTTAAGTGACTTAGTTTATTTCCGTAGAATTTTAATTAAGTGATTGTTTGGTCCCTAACCTTTGCTACGAAGTAAAACGGTTAGATCAAATAACCGCAGGACAAATTTCCCTTTTTCTTCTTTTTTTTAACCTAGGTCCGTCCTCGCTTGACCAAGGGATATGTACAATCCCTATGTCCCACACATGCCTCCTCTTGTTATTTGTCCTTGTTCTTTTTTACTTTCTTTAAAACCTATCACTGACAACTTGGAGATGACCTAAGGTTTGAATTTTTGTGATGATGTTCTCCTCACCGTTTAAATCATCTTTAGTGAAAATCAACCTATTCATCATCAATTGACTGCATTTAGCGATAAAATAAATGACTCAAACCATCGTTGATTTTCAATTACTGGATGATAAGGTTACAAGTTCTATAATGAGGTAATTTTTGGTGAGGACAATCTACATGGTGCGAGAACGTCCTCACCCAAAATTAGACTTTACTTTACACTTCATATAGGCCCCACAAGCCATTATACAGTAATGATGTAAGATTCACAATGTACGTAGATCTTCCCTCATATTACTATACTTGAAACTGCTTTAGGTTTTTTTTAATGGATAAAATTGGTTTTTTTTAATTTTGAATCGACCATTAACCCTATTTATATTCCAATGACGTGGTCAAGTGGGACCCACTCGATTTTCTCAATTTAAAGTGATTTTGAGCATCTCGTGAGTTAAGGCATAGACCCTACGACTTGCGGGCCATAAATTGGGTCCCATCGGTTCAAAAAAGATGCACTTTTTTGCCCCTGCGAAGTCAAAATCTTGGCTCCACCCCTGCATATCAAGTTGCAGGTTTAGGTTTTTTTGAAAGGAAGTTGTTTAATGGTTTTGTAATGGTAGGATCAATTGGCGGTGATGGCTTTGATGGTGTTGAAGTAAATTAAAAATGGAGAGTTGGTCCCATTAAATTATTAAATTTTTTGTTGAGGCTTATTTAATTATGTATTTAATATAATAATAATAACAATAATTATAATAATAGGTGAGGGATATTTTATTCAACATTATAATGCTTAATGTTTACGGAACAGAGGTTATAGGCCTCACAAAGAAATGAACTAATGGCTCATATTCGGTGAAGATGATCTACTCACATATATAAATCATCATCACCAAAAATCACATTAATTTACAAAATCTAACCCTCTAAACTATTGGGTGATTTAAATATGGAGTAATTTGACAAAGAAGATCATCATTATACTCTTTAAACATCTTTTTTGTGGCATCTGCAACATGTTGATAAATTATTTGGCATTTTAGCATTGGACAAAGTAATAATAATAATAATAAATAAATAAGTAAATAAGTTGTCGTTTTGTGTGATTGAATGTTTTTATATAAATAAAAATTCATAAATGAATGTGAAAGTTTTTTTCTTTACGAAATATATAATGTTAAAAGCATTTTCAGCAATAGGTATATTTTAGTCATTATACACAGCCACAACACTTTAACACTTTATTTTATCGAACATTTTAATGAAGTTTTTTAAACTCACAGCACGTTTAGAAGCATAATTTACCAATCACTCTTTTGTTTGCTCGGTAAGAAACTAAGATTAGCTTAAAATGGAAGAGTCTGTAACTACATTGTCACTGTCTGAAACAGTAATATTTAAACAACCAGTCTCATTAGAAGTGAGATCATCAAAAATAAAAGAAGGGGAAAAACAAAAGAAGTAGAACCATTGTTTGAGTGAAGATAAAATCTGCACTATCAAAAAAAGGAATTAAACTTTTGCAATCTTTCAAAATTATTCTGCTTATCCATTCTATAACACCTTTGCAACTGTTGATGAAGTCAATGAAATTTTTCGCATCTGATACGAATGAGACTTTTGAAATATTCAGTTCCTTCACTCATTCTACTGCTGCAAGGATGGCTAGTCCTTCTACTTATTCAGAGGAACCTGTTGTAGGTTGAATGCACTTGGCTGCCCTGAAATGACCTGAATTGTAACGACCCAACTGGAGGGTTCATGACCTAAGCCCAGTCCACTAGACTCTAAGTTCAGTCCGTTAGAAAAAAGGTTGTAATTTCCTTAAATATTTTTTTTACAGAGTTAAATCAATACCTAGTTCCCAGAGACTAAGTGTTCTCTAAAGACTGGTCTTAACAGATAAATTAAATGCAGTGAGAGAGAGAGAGAGTTCGTCAAGATCACTCTCCCGTTACACTCCACTCTCATTCCTAAAAGTTTACACGTAAAAATTCTTGGGTAAAGTGTAATACCCCTATCTATATTTAGTTACTAATGTTGAGGGGCAGCCACTCTGGATGAGGGCACCCTGTAGAGTTTTATTAAGTTTAGGGTTAGGCTAATATAACTAACCCTAACTTAACACTATTTCTCTTATTTTTCCTTTCTATTTGGAAGAGAGGAAGAGAGGAAGAGAGGGNAAAACACAACAGCCGTGAATCTTGTGCATTGCTTTACAATATTTAATCCGTCATCTTATCGTTGTTATTACACCAAAACTTGTGAAGCATATGGTAAACCCGAATCTAAGCCAAGGGAACTAGTGAACTTGCTGGCTAGGTTTTGACCTAGCACCGTTATTTTTACAGGTCCAAGACAACAGGTGAATCCTCGCTAGAGGCGGTGTTCACGTAGGCAGGATCTAGTCTTCGGAGACTTGCTTAAGTTCCGTGAAGACGTAGGACATCCTTTGTTGTTTCTTTCAGTTTAGTTTGGACATTGTTTAGTCCTTTGATGTTTGGGATTATTTAATTATCCATTTGTATGACAGATTTTCTTTAAGTTGATAAAGTTTATTTCAGCTTTATTGTACTTGTGTTGTGAATATGAGTGCAAGCTTCTTGTTAGCTTGGTGAACTGCGCTCACCGTAGAGCCACAGGTTGTTAATGGTTCCGCCGGAAATGCCTAGTTCTCATTAAGTAAGGGCTGCAGACCCGAAAGGTGAGGGCGGGGCATTTCATAAAGGTTCCCCAAAGCTCAACATTGGTTCATCAAGTAATTAAAAAATTTATGTGTTTAAAACTAACACTCATAAACTAGATGTAAAGATGAAACAAGAAAGAGGGCTGCAAGTAAATACTAATTCATTCTTAAAGAAAACCTCAACCTTTAATCCATCAGTAAATAAAAGTATTCATGAAATACTCTATAACCAAGTGCTTTTAAAAAGTCAAACCATTCAATACGAAATCTGTAGTCCCATTCCCTGTTTAAATTTTATTAATAGGTAATGAGTTTTTTCGAAGTAGAATAACCTACTCCATGGTTCGTAAGACGAGTAATACTCCCGCGAATCTACGATCCGCTTGACGTTCCAACTCTTGAATCTGTGGAGAGTAGGATGGAAAATAATGAGTTTAACTTAGTAGGAAGAAACAATAAGAACACTAATATATATATATATACATAAATATATATAGCAAGTCTATACTTATACCGATCCTCGTTGGATTCTCGTAAAGAAGAATCCAACTGACTAACCTTACCTACAACACATGCAACACGGATAATAATTAGCTTTACCTGTTAATTCCTGAGCCTAAAATGGCCTGGAAACACTTTTGGATATCCCATAAGACAACTCCAAGTCACATCGAGGTGAATTCATGATCGTCTCCAACATTTATGACACGTGCACCTCAATCCACAATTTTGTCACGCTTTTTCACTTATGTGACAGCATCAATTATGACTTCAATTCATTGGGAAAAATATGAAATTTATGCCAAACCTCATATACATGCATTCCATATCTCCACTATCAACCACCTTAGCGTTAGATGGCATTTAATGCTCCAACTGTGATCTGCCACGCTTTTTAAACATTGTGACAACAACATTTCATGGTTCATATAATCATAAAATGTGACCAAAACATTCCCACAAAATACATATACAATCCACAACACAATATGATCATCATTACATGTTATCTTGCATAAATCATCACTAAATCATGTTAGAACAGCATACGCACGCTTATTGATAAGCTTACAGCAACACATTTCAATATGTATAAGCATTCAGCAACAGTTTATAACCTTAAAAGCGTGGCCTTTTTGACAGCTTATTCTCTTTACGATTTTTAAATCTTACGGCTGTTATGGGTGCCACCCACGATCGTGAGATCGTCTTCCGCGGGGAACCCATCATGGGTCATCGCCATAAGGCTGCCTAAAAGGCACGAATCATTTTGATTCAATATATTTCTCTTGTTTCTTGTTACATGTTTTTCTTATTTCACAAGTGATCATGCACTCAATATGTATTTTCTAAACACAAACATGTAACACGCATACAAATTATCATTTTATATAGACATGCCATTCAAAGATCAAACCTCAAGTCCATATAATCATGCAACCACAACAAAAATCAATTTCATGCTAACCACAACCATCAAATATCAAACCTCAAGTCCATGTAATCATGCAACCACAACAAAAATCGATTTCATGCTAATCGTATCATCATGACATAGAAACTCGACTTCAAGTCTAAAAAAAAAAATATATGTCTATGATGAGATCGATTTGATCATATATACATTTCATCATGCCATTAAAATAAAGCACATCCACATCAAGATTAATTTGAAATATGCAATGAAGATAAGCATACATTCATAAGATTATAAGGAAGAATATAATCTTAAACCAATTTTTCTCCTACCTTAACCATGATTTAGTTGGGATAGGAATGATGATCTCTTTTTTCTTTCTTCTCTTTTGTTCTCCTTCTTCCTCACTTCTTCCTTAGCTTAGGTTTAATGGAGGATAATTGTAATACCCCTATCTCTATTTAGTTATTTATGTTGGGGGCAGCCACTCTGGATGAGGGCACCCTGTAGGGTTTTAGTATGTTTAGGGTTAAGTTAGTATTAATGTAAAACTAACCTTAACCCTCCCACATTTTGTTCCCATCGGTTAGGAGAGAAGAGAAGAGAGGGAGAAGGCTGCTCAGCCATTGCAAGGAAGAGAGGGAGAGA
>MVGT01004351.1:266451-294452 GCA_002174775.1 Macleaya cordata | reverse complement strand
ATATATATATATATATATATATATATATATATGTGCTTGTTTGATTTCATTCAAATTAAGATCGTGATCTAACATGCGGATGATTGGGTCGTAAACATAAATATGTTACATATATTTTACATGTTAACATAATGATGATGATGATGATGATGATGATGATGACGATGATGATGATGATGATGAAGTATGCCTATATCACTGATGATTTGCATGTGTGTCACATGTTTTGTGTAAAGAAGATACACGTTGAGTGCATGATCACTTGGGAAAAAGAAAAATATGTAACAAGAACAAGAGAAATATTTTGCATCTAAATGATTCGTGCATTTTAGGAGGCCTTATGGCGATACCCCATGATGGGTTCCCCGCAGTACACGATCTCACAATCGTGGGTGGCACCTGTAATAGCCGTAAAACTTAAAAATCGTAAAAGTGAATAAGCTGTCAACAAGACCACGCATTCTGGTTATAAACCGTTGCTGAATGCATATATCTTTTGATTTGTGTTGCTGTATGCTTATGTAAAAGCGATGTGTATCCTGTCCAACATGTTTTAGATGATGATTCGTGCAAGATACCATGTGCTAATGATCATGCTATGTTGTGATGTGCATATGTGTATTTTGGGAATTTTTTAGTCACACTTTGTGATGATATGAACTACTATATGTTGCTGTCACAAAGATATGAGGTTTTTTATATAAATTTATGTTTTTCCCGTATTTTGATGTTGATAATGATGCTGTCACATAAGTGAAAATGCGTAACAGAATTGTTTAATAAGGTGGGTATGTCATAGACTTTGGCGACATTCATGAATGCACCTTGATTTGACATAGAGCTGTCTCACGGGACATCTAAGAATGTATTCTGGCCATCTAGGCTCAGTAATTAACGGGTAAAAGTTAAATGTTATCCGTGTTGCATGTGTGGTAGGCAAGGTGGGTCAGTTAGATTCTCTTTACGGGAATCTAATAGGATTTGGGAATATGTAAAGACATAATATATTTATACTTATGTATAAGTGAGAATGTCTGTATATATACATATATATATACTAATATTATTATTGTTTTCTCCTACTGAGTGAAACTCATTATTTTTCCTTCCTACTCTCCACAGATTCAGGAGTTAGAACATCGGAAGGATCATAGATTCGCCGGAGCATCACTCGCCTTACGAGTCATGGAGCAGGTTTTTCTACTTCGAAAAAATGCTACTACTTATTATTATCATTTAAGCAGGGTTGGGATTATGGATTTCTTATTTAAATGGTTTGAATAATTTTCAAAACAGTTGGTGATGGACTATATCATGAACATTATATTTTATTGTAGGGTAGTTGGATGAGACCTCTTCCCTATGTAAGAGCCAATTTCTTTTATAGTTAAGTGACCTACTTGAATTATAGTTCATCTTCGGGAATGTTTGTGGTGATGAATTGAAAAACATAAGTTGTGGTCAGTTGATAAATTTTATAGAGGTTTAAGAAAAACTCATATTCAAGAATGTTTATGTGAAACTTTAGGGAGAGAGAGTAGATTGTTTAGAGGAAGTAATCCCATTGAACTCTCTCTCAATGTGTTAATTGACTCTTTTTTTATAAAAAATATCTGAAGAAATGGTAACTCTTTTTTTTTTAACGGACTGAGTTTGGGTTCCAGTGGACCGGGTTCGGGTCAGGGACTCTAGGGTCGGGTCGTTACAGTTTGTATCAGAGCCCAGTGTCACGGACTGGGATGTTGCATGTGCCATCCGTACCATTCCAGGTGCCGGACGCAGTGCCATTGGCCCAAAACGTGTCATGGGCTAAGGCCTAAGTGAGCTTGAACGTGCATATGGGCTGTTGGGCGCGTATGTGACAACTTGTATATGCACATGAGTGCTGGCTCGACCCAATGAAGCCTAAATCAGCTAGCTAACATAAGAATTCTCTAGAAGGATGTGGACATTAGCCCTCTAGAATTCTCTAGAGGCTAGTAGGCTATTCCAGGAGGAAAGCCCTGGAATATTCATAAGTGTATATACATTTCTAGATGTTTCTTGTAACTTGTAGCTTAGAGATAACTCTAGAAGCTTCTTTTGGTCTCCCTTGTGCCTGTAAATAGGGGAGCCTCATTCATTTGTAGCAACAAGCAAGGACCAAGTAACCAAGAGTTGTAATCAAGAGTTGTGAGCTTAATAAGAGTTAACGTTTTCTCTTAAGCTTCTCTTGTGCATTCTTGAGTGTTGTGAGAGTTTAGCTAACCATGGAGGGTTCTAAGCTTCATTGTGAGGGGAAAGGCTGACTTGACTAGCAAGAGGAACTAGTTCAAGTGCCACACGATCGCATAGCGACAAGGGAAAGTGCTAGGGTGGTAACAAGTGGTATTAGAGCAAGGTCGAGCTACTCAAGTGGGAAAATGGTGCATCATGGCAAATGAAGGTGATGCTACTCAAGTCGTAGCCGAAGTAAGGAGGGATGTTGCTCCTAAGGACAAGAAATCAGGAAGGGACAAGTCCACTGATTCTCGTCGGGAGACTTCCTTAGAGGCACGCATCGAGTTGCTCAAGTCCAAGGTGTTGTCCTTGGAAGGCCGTGTGGAGAAGGTAGCTGACACCTTCCTAGGCTAGGATAAGGTCATTGAGGACCTAGAGAAGTTGTTGGCTTGCACTATCGATGTGCTTAAAGCTGACATGATCCAGCTTGTGAGAGGCTTCAAGGAGCAGTTCTCAACGGCAGTAGAGAGACTACATGCCCAAATGAGACCAGGTTTACATTGCTGGAATGGGCCATTGTTAGTGGAGGCGGCCAGGCTCGTGAGGTTACCAATGTGAGGATACCCGAGCCAAAGTGCTATGGTGGAGCACGTGACGCCAAGAAACTGGAGAATTTCCTTTGGTATATGGAGAGGTACTTCAAGGCCAAGAACCTGGAAAATTATGAGGGCAAGGTGGATGCTGCAAGCATGTATCTGTCAGATGATGCTATGCTGTGGTGGCGTAGGAAGACTGCCGACGTAGAGAATGGGTTATGCACGGTAGCTATATGGGAGGACTTCAAGCGAGAGTTGAGGGCACAATTCTTCCCAGAGAACGTAGAGTACCGGGCCCGAGACAAGCTGATGAATCTTAAGCATACAGGCACGATCACTGACTACGTAAAGCAGTTCAATGCCTTGATGCTTGACATCTCGGATGTGACGGAGAAGGATTGTCTATACTTCTTTCTTCGTGGTCTTCAACGGTGGGCAGCTAGTGAGCTACATCGAAGGGGCATTGAAGACTTGGCCACCGCCCTTGCCACAGTGGAGAAGTTGGAAGACTACTCACCCAAAACTGATCGTTATAAGAAAGGGGGTAGTCTGCCCAAACCTACTGAGGGCAATGATGAGGGAGAGAGAGAGTCTCACCCTAGAGATCACCAGCACCACCATAAGGATGGGCATAGATCACCCAGGGATTGGAAGGGCAAAGAGAAGGTTGAGGATAAGCCAGTACGTAAGTGCTTCATATGTGAAGGGAATCACTCGACACACTACTGTCCAAAAAAGAACATCCTCAGTGCTTTGATAGCCCAGCAGGAAGGTTCGTAGGAAGAACCTAAGTTGGCAGAAATCTGGGTTCACGACGGTAAGGGGAAACCGTCTACCACCATGCTGAATACATCAAGGGGACTGATGTATATGGATATTCATTTGAATGGGAAGACGACTAGAGCCATGATTGTCTCAGGCTCGTCGCACAACTTCATATCCAAGGAGGAAGCTGAGCGCCTAAAACTTCGAGTCAAGGGAGACTCTTACAAAATGAAAGCCGTGAACTCCGCAGCCAAACCAGTGAACGGGATAGCCAGAGAGGTGGATATGAAAGTTGGAGGGTGGAGTGGTACCACCAACTTTGTAGTTGTGCCCATGGATGACTACAAAGTAATATTGGGGATGGAGTCCTTGATAGACTCCAAAGCAGCTATGATGCCTCACAAGGGAGTGTTGAGCATCATGGATGAAAGGTCACCATGTACAGTGCCTTTATCCTTGAGGAAGGAACCAGAGGAGTGCAGTATTTCCGCATTGCAGCTGAGCAGAAAGAGGGTTACCGCATATGTGGCCGCCATGGTGATAGAAGGGAATGATGGGACATTCCCACAACAAGGTAAGTATGTTGCACGTCGTAAATCCAGGAGGCGACGTAGGAGAAGCAACAAGACCAAGCCAACTGATATGGTGACGGTGAAGCTTCACGAGCAGCAGAGAGGATCGTTGAGCCGTCTGCAGTGTTACTGCAATGAGGACGTCTACGGATTAGGTGGGGGAGGATGTCACAGACTAGGCTGTTGCATGTGCCATCTGTACCATTCCAGGTGCCGGACGCAGTGCCATTGGCCCAGAACGTGTCATGGGCCAATGCCTAAGTGAGCTTGAATGTGCATATGGGTTATTGGGCGCGTATGGGACAACTTGTATGTCACACCCCGATTTTCGGTACTCTAAATCCGACCCGATTCGCCGAGTCCGAAAACCAAGGCGTGATTAGTGTAATAGAAGTGTAAGTAAAAATAATAAATAAAACTTATTTACTTTACTTTTGAAAGATAATAAATTTAAAAACATTTTGTTAATGGTCTTCTTTAGTCAACATTTGTTATCTTAAAGTAAGGTCCAAGTCAAAGAAAAATAAAAATGTAATGTTTAAAAAATAATTTTCGTATCAACTGCATACAGTTGATTAAAATAGACATATCTACTTAACCGTAAATCTTAATTTTACAAGTAAACCCATTCTAAAAACTAGATTCACAGATCTATAATTTCATCAGAAATAGCTCGAGGCCAATTCTGAAAATAAAGGGCACAAATACGCATCTGAAGTACTGATACGGATGTTTAAAAACTTAGAAAATATAATTTCAGCTTTTTAAGAATTTTTTGTAAAATCGGTAACTTTGAAGAGAAATTACTCTCTAACCAGAAATCCAAAATACATGTTGTAATACCTTTTTGAAAAGGAAAAATCAAGAGCTATAACTTTGTTGGAAATAGACTCGGCTCAATTTGGACCGGAACATGTCCAAAAATACGGTTTTGTAAATCTGATAGTATGAATTACGGGAATTATACAATTTCGTATAAAACCTAATTAATTCAATGATTCTTGACGGAAATTAAATGTAAATTAATACATCAATTATACAATTTAAAACTTAACATCTAAGTTCATAAGAATGTTAAAACAACAAGAATTAATATAAAATAACCCTTATCCCTAGTGATAGAATAGTAGTTTAATCTATCAGTTATATTTATACAAAATTTGATAACACAAGCTATCTGCTTCTTAATCTACACATCTTTGAATCCTTCACCTCAACGTAACCTGTAGGGAGAATTTAGTGGTGAGTAAACTCAGTAGGCAAATATCAACTCAAAAATAATAGATTGAAAACATAATTCATCAAAATCACAAGAATAATTAACTGATGAACTTGTAAATAAATTACCATTAAATGATTTATTTTCCAACCATTTAATATCTTATCTTGTATTAAACCGGGTAACACCCGCTTCCTCAGGCAGAAACAACGGTCAACCGCTTCCTCAGGCGGAAACAACGGTCTAAGGGGGTCTCCCTTTTCCTACTCATTTGATTAATGTTTACATAATCCTTTTTAGATTTATTATCAATCTAGATCAATTTTCATCACTTAAAAATAAATAGTGATCACATTTAACAAAATGCATATTTAATTTGTAAATAATACAAAATAATCCATCTCCATGCATTTTCATAACAAAACATAAAATAAGTTTTAGTTATAATAGAGGAAAGTTCCACATATCCACCTACCTTAATTTGATGATAAAAAACCTCGTCCTTTGATCATCACCTTGTTGTATAAAATTCTCTTCCTTAAATTCTTGAATAATTATAACTAATTACAAGAATATTAATTAAATAAAATGGGAAGAGAAAGAAATGAAAGAGTATTAGAAGTTTAGAAAGATATGTTATAGAGAGAGAAGAAAAACCAATTTCAGAGAGAAAGAAATGGTTTGGAGTGAGTTTGGAAAACTAAAATGAAGGGGTATTTATAGTTTTAGCCACGGTACTGTAGCGTTGTGGTAGGTGGAATAGTAATCAGATGAATTAACCACATGTGTACTGTAGCTAATAGTAAATGACGGCTACTGTAGCTAATAGTAAATGGAGTAGGTGGAATAGTATTTAGATGAATTAACCACATTTATTACTGTAGCTAATAGTAAATGACGGCTACTGTAGCGACGGCTAAATAGTAACACGTGCAACATATTTTACCATGGCGACAACTTCTCGTATACAAACATGTATACTGTTCATATATACGTATATTATTCATATATACGTATACTATTCTTTCTTTCTTTTTTTACATAAAAATACTTTATTTACTTCTTTTTGTAAATCTAGTTCGCATTGTACAATTGAGTACTTTAACGAATTATGCACGTATACGATACTATTCAAGTATATGTTACTATTCATTTATACTTTACTATTCACTTATGAAGTTATTTGTCTTGTTTTATTTTGAAACCTAATTCAGGTAGTATAAATTGATACTATAGTGTTCATATATACAGTATTATTCCGTGTATATACACTATTCAAGTATACAAGCACTATTACTATTCATATATATGGTTACTATTCACAAAATATTATTCATCAGTTTTTGTGCGTATAACTTGATTCGTATATAGTTTGTATAAAACACTATTCATACGACACTATTCATAAATATTGTTCACATATACGGCACTATTCATAAAACACTATTCATCAAATTCATATCATATAACTTAAATTATGTATTATTGGACAATGTTACTATTCATGTAACACTATTCATAAATACTGTTCATATATACGTTACTATTCATATGACACTATTTATCGAATTTATATCATATAACTTAATTTATGCATTATTGGATAATGACACTATTCATGTGACACTATTCACGTATACTTTACTATTCACGTATACACTATTTTTTTCCACCAATGTGTCGCATTATTTATCAAATACTCTTTATAGAGTATAATTCAAATATTATTGTCACTTAGATATTATTCATCGAATAATATTCATGTATACGGTATAATTTACGTGTATGTACTTCGGGTAAATACAAAATAAACTTCGGTATTAACTTGTTTATTGAAATCAAGTATGAGCTTGAAGAATTAAATTTCTTCGGGGTATTACATTGTATATGTACATGAGTGCTGGCCCGACCCAATGAAGCCCAAATCAGCTAGCTAACATGAGAATTCTCTGGAAGGAGGAAAGCGCTGGAATATTCATTAGTGTATATACATTTCTAGATGCTTCTTGTAACTTGTAGCTTAGAGATAACTCTAGAAGCTTCCTTTGGTCTCCCTTATGCCTATAAATAGAGGAGCCTCATTCATTTGTAGCAACAAGCAAGGAACAGGCAACCAAGAGTTGTAATCAAGAGTTGTGAGCTTAATAAGAGTTAAGGTTTTCTCTTAAGCTTCTCTTGTGCATTCTTGAGTGTTATGAGAGCTTAGCTAACTAGGGAGGGTTCTAAGCTTCATTATGAGGGGAAACGCTGACTTAACTAGCAAGAGGAACTAGTTCAAGTGTCGTACGATCGCATAGCGACAACGGGAAGTGCTAGGGTCGTGACACCAGGCTCTAGACTTACTGGGCTTGGGTTATGTGAGTCTTTTTCGCTTGTTGTGTTTCTCACGCTTCAAATTACTTTTCAAAAACTTTGATTGTGGGGCGGGGTAAACAATTAAAAGACATAATATAATTGGACTGTATGTGTATAGTTACTAGAAACTTTATTATCAAGAAGGTAATAGTCTCTTCTTCTTCTGAAAGAGAGAGAGAGACATAGGCGAAAAAGAAATAGCGAGAGGACAAAGGAACGTGACAGAAGCACACAAGGCAAATTCAGCAATGAACCGAACAGAGGTGAACCAACCTCAAGAGGAATTGCGGGATCACCCTAAAAGACTGGAGAACAACATGGATAGAGTTGTGGAAGCTCTGGGATAAATTACCAACAATATGGAGACGACTCAGTAGCAATAACCATGACAACCACCTCAGTCATAGTCTCATCATGTAGCTAACCTGTTGAAGGAATTCTATGGATTGCATCCGAAGGAATTCACGGGGAGAGAGGACCCATCGAAGGCAGAAGAATGGTTGTTAAGCATCACTAAGAAATTCACGGCTCTGGGAATGGCGGAGGAACATCGCGTGCGATTAGCAGTTTGCCTATTTGAAGGAGAGGCTAAACACTGGTGGGGGCCAATCACACGGACTCGGGATGTGGAAAATCTAACATGGGGAGAATTTGAAGAAATTTTCCTACAGCGATACTTTCCGGAAACTGCGTGTGCACAAAAGAGCATTGAATTCATGAATCTGGTTCAAGGAGACATGATGGTCACCCAGTATTAGAAGAAATTCACTGAACTGTCTCGATATACCCCACATGGGATCGCCATGGAGTTACTCAAGGCTCGTAAATTTCAAGGAGGATTGAAGGCGGCAATTAGAGGGAAAATGGTTCCATTTTGCCACGACACCTATGCTCGGGTTGTTGACACAACATTAGTCATGGAAGCAGAATGGGTCAACAGCCAGACAGAACAGAAACGAAGTGACCAGAGGAAAAAGCATAAGCCAAACCCCAGGCAAGCTCAACGGGTACAACACCACCAAGGGAATAGATAACTACCAACAGGCAACATTGAGCGGAAGTGTTATCGTTATGGCCAGGAAGGGCACATCGTAAGGAACTGCCCACAACAACCACACAAACAGGATGGAAGACAGAATCATCAAAATTAGGGACAAGATCCTTATCACCGACCTTAAGGTCAGTAACAGAATTAGTAGCACAATCGCCCACATAATGGTCAAGGGCGACCACATCATCAAGCGTGGAACAATGCACCACCATACCAACCGAAGCCACAAGAGGCACCGCGGTTGCAAGGTCATGTCAACCATCTGGCACCTCCTGAGGTGAAAGCTGAAGTCGCCGCTATTGAAGGTAGATTCCTGATCTATAGCTCTTGGGCTAAAATACTTTTTAATTCCGATGCATCGCATTCTTTTATATCTGTATATTTCGCTGTAACCCTTGGGTTAGAAGTTACACCTTTGGGGTATTCGTTGCAAATAGTGTCTCCTCTAGGGCAAATTATCGTCTTGAATAAAGTCTGCAGGAGTTGTCCTATTATTTTAGCTGATCATGAACTGGTAGTAGACCTTATTGTCATGAAAATGATGGAGTATGATGTAATCTTAGGAATGAACTGGTTGTCCTCCTACAAAGTCATACTAGATTGTCTTAATAGGAAAGTCACTTTCACAACTTCTGAGGGACACATGTTATCCGTCCATAGAGATAAAGAGAAGATTATCGATCCACTCAGAACTGGGATGATCAGGCAACACCTCACTAACCAGCATAGAGTCCTATTAGTATTTCTGGAAGAGACAAATGTTCCAGCACAGGCAAGGGTTAGTATTTCGGTAGTCGATGACTACGAAGATGTATTTCCCGAAGAACTTTTAGGACTACCTCCTTACAGAGATATCGAGTTCGAGATAGAAGTCCAACTAGGTACGAAGGAGATTTTCGTTTCGTCCTATCGAATGGCACCTCAAGAACTCAAGAAGTTGGACAAACAACTTTGAGAATTACAATAATTTAGGCCCTACTTGGATCGTTTTGTGGTAGTCTTCGTTGATGATATACTGGTGTACTCGAAGACTGTGGAGGAACATGAGAAACATCTGAAAATAGTTCTACAAACTCTTAGAAAGCATCAGCTCTATGCAAAGAAGAGTAAATGTAGGTTTTAGATGACCGAAGTACTATTTCGGGGGCACGTCATATCGAAAAAGGGTATCGCGGTGGACTCCGATAAAATAGCAGCGGTGGTCGGATAGGAGAAACCCAAGAATGTCCATGAAATTCGAAGTTTCTTGGGCTTGGCAGGTTATTACCGGATGTTTGTGGAAAACATTTTTAGAATAGCAGCTCCACTGACGAAGCTGACAAGGAAAGGAGACAAGTTCGAGTGGAACCCTGAGTGCAAAAAATTATTCGAAGAATTAAAGATAAGGTTAACAACCGCTCTAATCCTGGCGACCCATGAGGTAGGAATCGGTTATACAGTATACTGTAATGCGTCACGAGAAGGACTGTGAGGAGTCCTTATGTAGAAAGAAAAGGTCGTAACATATGCATCACGACAACTGAAGAACCACGAGAAGAACTACGCAACTCATGACCTTGATTTGGTGGCAGTAGTCTTTGCGTTAAAGTTGTGGAGGCACTACTTGTATGGAAAAAAGTTCAAAATCTTCTCAGACCACAAAAGCCTGAAGTACATTTTTACACAGAAGGAGCTAAACTTGGGTCAGAGGAGATGGTTAAAGTTCTTAAAGGACTATGATTTCACTTTGAACTACCATCCAGGGAAGGGTAACATGGTGGAGGATGCTCTGAGCAGAAAGAGTCATGGAACTATGGCCACTATTAAGATGCTGGAAACGATAGCGGACTTCGATCTTCAAGTAGTGAAAGTGGCGAATAGGGCATACCTTGCTCATGTGGTGGCAGAACCTGTCATCATAAAGAAAATCTTAGAGGCACAACAACAAGATGCCTCGTTTTAAGAGATTGCGACTCGAATCCAGACCAAAGATGCACTAGAGAGATGGACCATGGAAAATGATGGAAGAATCCTATTCATAGGAAGAATCTGTGTACCCGACCAAAATGAAATAAAAAGGGAAATCCTGTCAATAGGACATGAATCTACCTTTTCCCTACACCCAAGGAGTACCAAAAGGTATCAAGATCTGAAGAACAGTTTTGGTGGAAGGGTATGAAGAGGGATGTGGCTTTGTATGTGTCAAAATGCCTCATATGTCAGATTGAACATCAGAGACCAGCGGGACCGCTGAAACTACTAGACATTGCTAAATGGAAGTAGGATTCCATAAATATGGACTTTGTGAGGGGATTGCCCAAAACCCAATAGTAATACGATAGTATCTGGGTAATTGTGGATCAACTCACGAAGTCTGCACATTTTCTTCCCACTAAACAGACAGATACAATAGGGGCACTGAGTGTTCTATATGTAAAGGAAATTATGGTACATCATGGCATACCATTGTCCATCGTGTCGGATCGGGATATATTGTTCACATTAAAATTCTGGGAGAGTTTCTAGGAGGCTATAGCTGCACAACTTCATCTGAGCACGACGTATCACCCGCAGACAGACGGACAATCAGAAAGAACCATACAGATTCTGGAAGATATGCTTAGGGAATTAGCGATGGATTTCCAAGGGAGCTGGTGTGATCAGCTACCGTTTATTCAGTTCACGTACAATAATAGTTAACAATCTAGCATTGGCATGGCACCGTATGAAGCTCTTTATGGGAGGCTTTGCATAACACCCTTATGCTGGGTCGAGGTCAGCGAAAAGAGTGTGATGAGGCCAGATATCGTGCAACAAACCACAGAAAATTGTCCGATAGATCAATGAAAGACTTGTGACGGCTAAGAATAGATAAAAGCAATATGCAGATAACTGAAGGAGACCACTTAAATTTCAGGTGGGGGAGCATGTATTCCTTAGGGTCAGCCCATGACCTGGAATCAAGAAATTTGGCAAGAGAGGAAAATTGTCACCACGCTACATTGGACCATTCAAAATACTCGGACGAGTTGGGGAAGTAGTATATCGACTTACCTTACCTCCACAATTAACTGGAATGCATAATGTGTTCCATGTTTCGATGCTCCGAAGATATCATTCGGATCCTTCGCACGTTATAGACTGGCAAGAGGTTCAGTTGAGTGAGGATACCACATATGAGGAGAAAACCCTACGTGTTTTGGACACGAAAACACAGGAACTCCGGAACAAGACACTCCACCTGGTAAAGATCCAATGGCAGCACCATAGCCCTGAAGAGGCAACATGGGAGCTAGAGTCGGCGATTCAGGAAAAATACCCCGAGTTATTTTCAACTAACTAACATAACTTTACCTTTTGATAACTTTGAATTTCGGGACGAAATTCTTTTGAGGGGGTGATGATGTAACACCCGATAATTTATTTTCTTCCTACTGTGGAATGGACCAAGATGGGCCCAAGCCAATGGGTCGAGATGAGTCCAGGAAGTTAGACTAAAACTCGTGTGTTAATTCCATTGGGGTGGAATTATCGAGTCCCTTGCCTACGTATACGTTTTGCATGCATGCATAAATTCAATTTGCATATGTTTAGATGGTTAATATTAATAGTTATATCGAACTGAAGTTATTATTCCATGTGAAATTTATTGATATCATTAGTAGTTATTATTCCATGTGAAATTTGTTGATATCATTAGTAGTTGTGTTAAGTTAAAAATCATTACTTCATATCCATGTGAGGACTTAATTCATTGGAAAATATTTTTAGATCACACTAGTCATATTGTATGCAAGATTTTAATGACACCGTGGGACCCAAAGGTGGGAGGCGTTAGAGAAAAAGAGAGAGGGAATCGATCCTATCTTTTTCTCCCAAAATATATTGTTATCTACTTGACTCCATGCATGCAATAATAATATTTATGTCATTTATATATATATATATATATATATGTATATTTGGTTGGCACATATTGATCTAAAAGATATCTATACATATGGAAAGTTTGAAAAACAATCAATGAGAATATCTTCTCAAATTGTTAGCATGTGACCAAAATATCAAGGAATAACTACCAAGTTTAGGATAGTATCTAAGTTAGGGAATGAATTCAAAATTTGAATTCATTTGATGAAGACTAATTTTGGTAAGCTCATTTTAAAAATATTAATATCAATAAAATATTTCCTTTCTAAGAAAAAAAAATACCAACCATTGGATTCAATTTAGGAGTCAAGATTTGTTAGGTGTTCCAAAAATTGGCATATATACATGCCATGATCGATTTGCATAATAGAAAAACTAACCAAATATAATTAAAACTAGTATATTCCCAAAAGCTTACCTAATATCCATATATGACACCTAAAGTTGGAAAGATTTGTTCACCAAAGTAGAATTAAACACATGGTGAAAAATGCTAGCCTTAGGATCCACTTTTGATGGACATGTGTCAAGTACTAAGTAGCTTGAAACATCAATATTTTATGGTCATGTTATACACCTTAGCATGATATTTTGAAATGGAGGAAAATATACCATAGTTGGGTGAAACCCTCGAATTGGAAGGAGGGGAGGTGATTGGGAAAAATTAGTTAAGAGAAAGAGAGAGAGAGAGGAGTTCTATCTCTACTCTCCCTTTCTCTCTTACTCTCACATTCTCTCAGTCTCTCCATCTTATTGAAACAAAAAAACAAAAGAGAGAGAGAGAGAGAGACTAGCCGATTTCTCCCCTCCCTCTCTAAACTATTTCCCTCTCTTCTCTAACTATCCCTAAACATACCAGCATCCTCCACTAAAACCTAAGCTAAGGAGGAGGAATGAAGACCAAGGAGAAGAAAGGAAAAGAGATCACCACTTCTACTCAATAGGATCGCGGTGAAGGTAGGATGGAAATCAGTTTAAGATTATATTCATCCTTATAATCTTATGTGAGTATGTGTAATATAAAAATACAAGATTTAATCTTGTTGTGGAGGTGACTTATTTTTTGATGGCATGATAATATATATATATATACATATGTAGATAAGAATCGACTTCTACAAAAAAAGGACATGTTCAATGTGAACTTGAAACCGTGATTTATGTGCATGTGTTGTTTGGTTTCATATGAACTTGAAACCGTGATCTATATATACATATATATATATATATATATGTTGTTGTTTGGTTTCATATGAACTAGGAACTGTGATCTATATATATATATATATATGCTTGTTTGATTTCATTGAAATTAAGATTTTGATCTAACATGCGGATGATTGGTTCGTAAAGCTAAATATGTGGTATATATTTTACAAGTTAACATGATGATGATGATGATGACGATGATGATGATGATGATGATGATGATGATGATGATGATGATGATGATGATGATGAAGCATGCCTATATCAATGATGATTTGCATGTGTGTTACATGTTTTATGTAAAGAAGATACATGTTGAGTGCATGATCAGTTGGGAAAAAAAATATGTAACAAGAACAAGAGAAATATTTTGAATCTAAATGATTCGTGCCTTTTAGGCGGCGTTATGGCGATACCCCATGATGGGTTCCCCTCGGAAGACGATCTCACGATCGTGGGTGGCACCCGTAACAACCGTAAGACTTAAGAATCCTAAAAGAGAATAAGCTGTTAAAAAGACTGCGCTTTTCTGTTTATAAACCGTTGCTGAATGCATATATCCATTGATTTGTGTTGGTGTATACTTAAAACTGACTGCGTCACTTTCGCTGACCGCTTTCGATTGCATTTAGTATATGCAACAAGCCCTTAAACCCCTAGGTTTCCCCTAGTGGACGAGTTATAGCCTCGTGAGGGTATGCAGTGAATATACCCACAAAATTCGAAACTAAAAAGAATGATTTTTCCCCTATTTTTTTTTCAGAGGATTTCTCTTGAGAATCCATCCCATTTGTTCCTAAATTATCAGTTTAGTTTAGTTTATTTATTTATTTCAGCATCCATTATGTTTTATATAATGATTCATGCGAGATAACTTGTGCTAATGATCATGCTATTTTGTGATGTGCATATGTGTATTTTGGGAATGTTTTAGTCACACTTCTTGATGATATGAACTACTATATGTTGCTGTCACAAAGATAAAAAGTGTGGCAGATTACATTGGACGCTAAACGCTATAAAGATTTACAAGTGATGGTGGTGGGGGCAGGGAATGCAGTATATGAGGTTTTTTATATAAATTTATGTTTTTCCCGTATTTTGATGTTGATAATGATGATGTCACATAAGTGAAAATGCGTAACAGAATTGTTTAATAAGGTGGGTATGTCATAGACTTTGGCGACATTCATGAATGCACCTTGATTTGACATAGAGCTGTCTCACGGGACATCTAAGAATGTATTCTGGCCATCTAGGCTCAGTAATTAACGGGTAAAAGTTAAATGTTATCCGTGTTGCATGTGTGGTAGGCAAGGTGGGTCAGTTAGATTCTCTTTACGGGAATCTAATAGGATTTGGGAATATGTAAAAACATACTATATTTATACTTATGTATAAGTGAGAATGTGTATATATATATACTCATATTATTATTGTTTTCTCCTACTGAGTGAAACTTATTGTTTTTCCTTCCTACTCTCCACAGATTCAGGAGTTAGAACATCAGGTGGATCGTAGATTCGCAGGAGCATCGCTCGCCTTACGAGTCACGGAGTAGGTTATTCTACTTCAAAAAAAATACTATAACTTATTATTATCATTTAAGCAGGGTTGGGATTATGGATTTCTTATTTAAATGGTTTGAATAATTTTCAAAACACTTGGTGATGGACTACATCATGAACATTATGGTTTATTGTAGGGTAGTTGGTTGAGACCTCTTCCCTATGTAAGAGGCAATTTCTTTTATAGTTAAGTGTCCTACTTGAATTATAGTTCATCTTCTGGTATGTTTGTGGTCATGAATTGAAAAACATAAGTTGTGGTCAGTTGATAAATTTCATAGAGATTTAAGAAAAAGCCTTATTCACGAATGCTTATGTGAAACTTTAGGGAGAGAGAGTAGATTGTTTAGAGGAAGTAATCCCGCAGAACTCTCTCTCAATGTGTTAATTGACTCTTTTCTTAAAAATAAATATCTGAAGAAATAGATTTTTTTTTTTTTTTAACGGACTGAGCTTGGGTTCCCGTGGACAGGGTTCGGGTCATGGACCCTAGGGTCGGGTCGTTACAAGAAGGGGGGTTTTATAAGGGGAGTGGGTGACCGTTGTGAGACAACAGTCACAAACCTTGCTTTTAATCGTGGCCGTGCATCCCTCGCGTGTTAGAATGTTGCCACGTTATTAATGAATCCCTTAACTTAGTTTGGGTTGGGTTAGTTAGAGGGGAGGGTATTTTGGATTTTTTTGAATCACATGATGTGCACGTGTGTCACTTTTGATCAAATGGAGGGTTAAGTGACGAAAATGATAACAGTGGGGGGAAAAGTGATTTTTTGAAAGATTTAGGGGGTAAGTGGTTTTTCAATTAACAATGGGGGATAAAGAAAATTTGCTCTTTTTTTTATTGAAGTTTTATTTTCACTTGATTCACTCCANTCTATAAACAATTAACTAAACTACCCTTATCAGTAACTGACCTAACTATTCAAATCTATTTAAATTAGAAGTCTAACACGATAAAAAATAAAATAAACTTTAAAATAAAGCTTAGTGACCCCACGTGTGCTGCCTTCATTGGTATGTTACTTGTGCCACATCAGTACCTTTGAATAATGTGATTGAGAATCATTTATGGGATTTAAAGACCCAATCATCTCATCAAATGAGTTTTTTTTTACCAATCTCACTCATTAATGAAGTTTTACTAGAAATAAAATCATCCTCATTGAAAATCATTGCGAAATAAACCCATTTCATAAGGATTTAAAGTTCTGATGCTTGAGGAAGTTCGTTGATGGTGAAGCGAATGAATCCGTAGAAGGTAGGGTGAGGTCTCCCACTTACTGTTTCTAACCTAATTTTGGAAGTTTTTTTTTAAAGTCTTTTTTCATTCCAAATGGGTTTAAGAAAATTTAAAGGAAAGCCACCCTGATAAATTTTTTTTTTAACCTAAGCTGACTAAATTAAACAAACCTAGGTCCCATCTTCTAAGTTTTTAGAGATCATTCTTATAGCATCTCCAATGCTAATGTGAATGTGGTAAAATAAGACTGCCATGTAGGATAAATGGACATTCTTTTTAAAAAACTTTCACCAATAATGATGTGAAGAAAGTATATATGTGATCATGATGTGGCGGTAGTTAGAATAACCATTGTGAAGTAGAATGTCTAGAAACTATTTCTAGACATTCATCTTCACAATGTCTTACGGTCCATATTAGCGATTTTTTTTTCCTCCAAAATTTTAGTTACTTTTTTTTGTCGGTAAATTTTAGCTACTTTTTAAACAAAATAAGTTGGTTCCATTCAAAAATTTAGTGCTACATAAGTTAAAAAGTCATCCTAAGACATATGCATTGGAGATGCATTTTTTTCAACAATGTCTATTTTGAAGGTTTTGTTGCTGCATCAATTAGACATTGTCTTATAATACATGCCGCGTAGATAAGACATTATCTTATAAGACATTTGCATTAACTATATTTGATGGTATGCGTGAAAAAGCCTATCAACGCATGTAATCTCTTTTTCTCTTTTGCTATAGGATGGCGTTTCCACGAATAAAAATACTGGGCCTTCCTTATTATAGGTAGAAACTAAAGGGGTACGATCTCCACGATGAAGGATATCATATCCATAATCAAAAATCAACTCTTGGATCATTTACGTAGGGGTTCCAAGACCCACAGTCGTGTGAAAGAAGAGTGTAAGAATAGTTAATTTGGATAAAAGTATAACAACCTACAAGTATTAATGTTGTGTTTGATTGCAAAAAAAAGTTTGTTTTGCAGAATATGTTCATTTTCACCAGTTCCACTGAAGTATATATTCCTTGGGGAGCCAAGAAAAAGTATTCCATAGAATTACATTGAATATCAATAATTTGTCATCCTTTTAAGAGAGTAGGACCCTAATTTTGTGGAATTCAAATTGCAAATAAACAACGGAATTTGTTTTATTTCTACAAAAATAATTCAATTTCGTGGAATTCAAGAACAATCAAACACATCCTTTGGAAAATTGAGTAGTCTAACATTATAAGTATAGTAAATAATAGGCGAATGATATTTCAGTCCGACATTTTACTAATTTAGCCACCTACCAATAGGTTCCAAATTCCTAGAAAATCGACAATGCAGATTTAAAGTTGTGGTCTGTCGGTTCTATAAATAGACAAGCTAAAGCTATTTACTAAGGGCAAGTTTAGTGGGATCAAAGAATCCATGGATCCATGGATTTTCACTTTGATAGTGGGATCCAAGAATCCAAGTAACTTTTCACTAGTTAATGGATCGCAAGTGGAACGATCATTTGATCGCCGATACCTCTAAAACGATGATCAGATGGTTGTATGTACCATCAAATCATATTGGTTTAAAAAAAATTGATTAAAAAAATTATAAAAACGATAAAAAATTACATAAAAATTTTAATTTAAAAAATACAAAAACACACAAATGACCATCAAATGGTAGTTTGAGTACTTACAAAAATATTAAAATATTTAAAAATATAAAAACACACAAACGACTATTTGATGGTCGTTTGTGTACTTAAAAAAATATTAATAAATTAATAAAAATTTAAAAAAAGTCATTCCTTCCATCCATCTATCTTCTTCCTGCTATTTTGTCTCCGCCCCTAAATATATGGAACCTTGGATTCTTGGATTCTTATTAGGGCAAGTCTAGTGGGATATATAAACATGGATCCCCTTAATGTCCAACTCTAGAGGTTAAGAGGTGTTTTTGCTCTAGTGGTAATCCCTTAAAAGGGAGTAAAAAAGAGAAAAAAAAATAGATACAGAAAAGAGAGAAAAAAAAAGAGGAGAGAGATATTATTTATTAGCTTTTTTTAAGGAGAAAAAATAGGAAAGAAAGAGAGATAAGAGCATCTCCAATGTAAATGTGCTCTGCTTCCTATGTGGCATGGCTCTCAAGACATCCTCTTGAGACTTGCTTCCTATGTGGAGAAAAAAGTTCTAAATTTATATTGAAAAGAAAAATGCATCTCCAATGCAAATGTGGTTTGATTGTTAGTTTTACCTATGTGGCATTTAATTGATTAAATATTTTATTTTTTTAATTGTAAAAAAAGAAAGTGAAAATAAAATATTTAATGAGATTTGCTAAAAAAGAGGAGAGAAAATAATATCTTTAACTGAATTTGCTGAATAGGATGGGAAGACATCCTCTTGGTGAACCTCCAAAACAAGAGGATGAACTAGAAGACGTCTGCCCATCTTCATGCCACATCATCTTCACATTAGATGAGCACATTTGCATTGGAGACGGTTTTAAAAATAAATTGGATGTGCGTTCTACGTAGCACACCACTTTTGAGTAGACTATGTTTGCATTGGAGAGGCTCTAAGTTACTTTCCTATTTAATAGGAATAAATAAATAAAAACTGCCGCTCAATGGTTGAGCGTGAGCGTGGCGCTCATCCATTCGGCTCTCCACTTAGGATCCTTATTGCGGTGGAAAGGGATCCATTTTAATATGTTAAGGGATTCCACTGGAGTGCCAAAGCTGCTTGATCAAGCAGTTTAGCAACTCCCACTAGACTTGTCCTTACCCTTGCCCTAATTGTCATGTTAACTCTGTGGAACCGACATATCATTTTCTCAAATTTGTGTGGCCTATTTAGGGCAACTCTAGTGGGAGGGATTGGACTTGTTGATCAACAAGTTTCCTCGCACAATGGAATCCCTAAACATCGAAAAATGGATCCCTTTCCACTGGAATAGGGATCATTAGTAGAGAGATGATTGATTGAGTGCCACGCTCAACGGTTGAGTGGCATGCTGAATAGTTGAGCGGCACATTCAACCATTGAGCGGTATGCTCAATAAATCAACGCCAGTTCCCTTTTTTAATTCCTATATATTGGGAAACTAACTTCTCTCTTCATTTTTCTATTTTCTCTCCTTAAAAAACTCTAACTAATTTTTTCTCTCTTCTTTTTTTTTTTCTCTCTCCGATGTTTCTCACTTTTCTCTCTCTATGTTCTTATCCCTTTTAAGAGATTACCACTAGAGCTAATGGATCCCTTATCCTCTCACTAGAGAGATTAAGGGATCTAATTTTACATATTCCACTAGAGTTGCCTTAAAATCAACTGGTTTAGGTGGGCTGAATTAGTTAAATGGTAGTTTGAAATATCAGTTCCCTAACAATAACAAGGGGAACATTATTCAGTCTTGCCGTTCCCGCGCCCATGAATCCTTCTGAACTGTTTTTACTCCGTAGAAAACACCAGTACACAGCTGAACAGATTCCGGGTGGTTTGTTCTTTCATTGCATTTGCAAGCCCTAGAATTTGGATTTGTTGATGGAGAAAGTTTTACACATGGAGAAATTCGAATCTGTCAAGAACAGAAAGCTGTTTAACCGTCTAAATAAATCCCAGATTAGATTTCTGAAAATAGCAATAGAAATGGCTAGAACCTGCGACTCAAAAGTCTCCAAGACATGGCCTCTGGTTGGTAAGACATTGTAAAACTCTTCATTTTTTTAATTAATCCTGTTTCTGTTCTTAGTTAGTGTTTATCATGAAATTGTTGACCTAAATTTGTTAAACAGTTATTCTTAAAAATCCCCCTTCATAGCTTATTATTTCAGTTTACAAACAACAACTCTTATTACATCTTTGGAACCCTAGGAGATTCATCGAAAGAAGTGAAGGACTGGCTTGAATTGCCTCCAGAAATTATGACTATGATATTTCAAAAGCTCGGGGTAGTTGACATTCTATTGAGTTCGCAATGGGTCTGTACTGCATGGGAACAGATATCCTTAGAGCCTGAGCTCTGGCGTTCAGTACATCTGCCGAGGCGTTGGGATTTATTCTGTATGGAGAAAATTGCAAGAGAAGCCGTGTATAGGAGTCGCGGGGGATTGGATGAGTTTTCCGTGGAAGAGTTTGCTACTGATGAACTTCTACGGTTTGTATCTTTTCGGTAAGAGTCTCAATAACTCACTCAATTTTTCTCTTATGATTTTCTTCTTTGTTGTCTTCTTTTTGTGTTGTGTTATAACTTCTTCTTTAGTGTGTGTTTCGATGAATATAAAATCTTTGAAGAAGATGAAGAAACAGAGTTTATTCTCTATCACGATTAATTGAATTGTATCATTATTTATAGACTTCTTACTACAAATCACAAACTCAACAGTAGTTAAAAGATGGTTATGACAGTTTATAGAAACGGTTATGACAGCTCAGCATTTGGTGTCAATTTGAAAGCGTAAGCATTCTTAAGAAGTTCAGATCATTAAAGTAAACTTAAAGGTTTATTCTCTATATATTTTTATTTTTTTTGAGAGAAAAGGCGTAGGATCATATTGATGTAAAGCAACAAAATGTTGCAAAAATGTACAAAAATACTCATATAGAATATTTACATATGAAGGATGGTTTCTCGTCTCACCACCAGATCCCCAAATATACAACCATCAGAGATTTTGTGGAGTCCCCCCAAAGGTATAGTCGGGATTTAATGGATATGATCACTTCCTAAGCTGTGTTTTCTTTGTTGTTAAATGCTCTGTTATTTCTCTTAAGCCATAGCCCCGACCAGATTGCAAAGGGTACTAATCCCCGGACCTTCCTGCCTTTTCTATGGCCAAATTTTGTCTGACACATAAACAGGTGCTCCTCAACTGAAGCTGCAAAAATCCAGTTATGGTTTAAAAAAATATTCCGACACTCCCCTTGCGTATTTACAACGCAGTTACATATGAGGTGTCATTTCCTCCTCTGACTTACACAACCAGCATCTGCTTATAAGTTGAAATCCTCTTTTTCCCAAAAGATCCGTTGTTGGTTGAGCATTTCGCAATGCTGCCCAAGTCATAAACGAGACATTTGATGGAATTTCTCTTCTCCACATTAGTTTCACTGGGAACTCCACAGTGTTTTCCCTAATCAAGGATTCGTAACAGATACGTTCATCTACACTAGCAACCAATTTTTGTGGATCACTGATCACCAATCAGCTGTAATATTAACTCAATGACCCAGTCTATTTCTTCTCTGTTCAGAACTCTCAATCCCAGGTTCCAACCAGGGCCATTAAGATCTCTGTTCACCATATCCTCTATTGACGAGGCCTTGTACCGAGGTAATTTGAAAAGTTTGGGGAATCTGTCTTTGAGGTTTCTCAAACCGCACCATTTATCGTTCCAGAACTTATTGATTTTCCATTTTTGATGTCAAGGTTTGTATTTGTGATCACCACCTCTCTCCTTCTTAACACTCCTTTCCAGATTCCAACCCCTTGTTGTTCTGAACCTCAGAAGGAAAAACACCATCTGGTAAACCTCCATATTTCTCCTGAATTACCTTTCTCCATAAGGCCGTCTTTTCACCACCGTATCTCCATGTCCAATTTGACAACAAGGCAAAATTGGTTTTCCTTAAATCCCTGATGCCCAGCCCTTCCCATTTCTTAGGCTTACGTACTAACTTCCACGCCACCCAACTGAGTTTTTTCTTCTTCTCATTTGAGCCCCATAGAAAACTTCTCTATTATGATCGACTTAGATAGGAACTCACACTTTCCCTCAAAACGAAATTAAATTTTATTCGTCTTCTTCATCAAATGCTGGTCGTTGGGGCTTTGCACCTATTTATGAGTAAAACTAAAGAGTTCTAGAAAAGGAAACTAATTAAAAAGATAGAAACCTAAAATCCTAATGGCTAAATTTAGCCACTTTCTAAAACTAATAACTACACATTAGAAACTAATTATTAATTTAATTTTTTTTTCTAAAAACCAATTAACAGAAAGGGAAACTACCTAAGAACTTAAAATATTTAAAATGCATTCTAAAATTAAAGACTAGACTATATCTTTGGAGATCACGTAGGGCCCACTTAGGTTGTGCGTAGGGTGCATTTGCATCACTATCTGTTAAAACAATTATGACAGTTTGTTAAGTTAGTCAATCTAGTACATCCCCTCAAACTAATGATTGTCTTATAATGAAGAAAGGCTGGTGATGGAAGAGCTTTAGTAAATATATCATCTAACTGCTCTGCAGAAAGAACAAATGCTGTGTTGAGGCAATAACTTCTCTAGTGAAATGATAATCTATCTTAATATGTTTGGTTCGACCATGGTGGATTGTGTTTCTATGGCCATGAGTTGAGCACTTAGCCTGTTAAACTTGCGAACCATTGGCTGATGTAAGGAAAATCCAACAGTTCTTATGTAGTGATTGTCATTGCCTTGTACTCTGCTTCAGCCATTGATATAGAAATATTTGGCTGTTTCTTGAAGTGTTGAGCCAAGAAAGACACAATAACCTCGTGTTGATCTCCTTGTATCAGGGCAACCAACCCAATCAGAATCTGAGTAGGTCAAAAGACTAGTTGGAGAGCTTAATCCCGGAGTGATAGAAATGCCAAATGCAATTGTACCCTTCAAAAATCTCATAATCCTCCCCACAACTAGTAAGTCGGCTGTCCATGGATGATGCATAAAATGACAAACATAGTTGACTGCAAAGGTGATATCAGGTCTTGTAATTGTAAGATACTGTAAAGCACCCACTACACATTTGTATTCTTTTGGGCCTTCAAGTTGTCTTCCCTTCCCTCTTTAATAGATAATCTATTGCCAGTCACCAGTCGCACATGGCCTACTACTATCCAACATGTTGATCTTGCTCAATAAGTCCGTAGTATACTTGGACTTTGTAAGATTCAAGCCTGAAGAAGGATTTGACATAGCTTCCATACCCAAGAAATAATGAAGACTCCCAAGGTCTCTAATAGAAAATTCAGTTTTAAAGCAGCAATATGACTCTAAAGATTAGAAGCATTATTCTCGGTTAATATTATATAATTGACACACTGGAGATGTATGAGAATTTCATTAGAAGAACGATGAATGGACATCGAACTATCAGCTGCACTTCTGTTAAATCCATATATCAGAACAAATGTACTAAATCTTTCAAACCATACTCAAGGTGCTTGTTTCAAGCCAGATAGTGGCTTCCAGAGATGGCAAACATAATCTGGTTTGGTTGAATCCACAAACCCCTGAGGTTGTTCCGTGTACACTTTTTCATCAAGAATACCATGTAAGAAGCATTGGCCATATCCAACTGTTTTATACCCTATTTGCAAGAAACAACAGTAGTCAAAATAGTTCTCGAAGTCTCTATCTTCACCACTGGACTTAAGGTGTCATGAAATCCACACCATCCTGCTGATGAAAATCTTTGACAACTAGTCTTTCCTTGCATCTTTCTACAGAATTATCCACTCTTTGTTTGAGTTTGCATGCCCATTTCTGATCTTTGAATGCAGAACTAAATTAAGTGGGTTCTTTAGGCTTCTCGAACAGTGAGACAAAGGCTGTCTGCATAGGGTGTTTTGAAGCGAACTATTCCTCCCACTAAGGGAAGAGGACTCACTTCAAGAGCGAGGTTTTCAATCCAGGTATCCTTTCCCTCTTCTTGCCCGGGCTTGGCTTTCAGACTTGACACCTTTCTTGTCGGAGTGAATGGGGTTGCCTCGTTTCGGGGTTATCTTGTTGAATGTCCGTTGAATCGTATATAACTGATTGTCTAACTAAAGAGGTTGGGAAAGACCTCCATACCTACTGATCTGAGTACAGAAATGCTTGTGTAAGAAAATGGGTCGTTCTTGTATATGTCCACTAATTCATATATCCCCAATGGGAACCTTTGGCTTCGATAAACCACTCTTAAGTCTAGTTCTCATGGAACGTGTTGGAGCAGGAGGCTGAGATGCTTCTGCGAGCAGAACCAGTTGTAGGAGATAATTGTGACAGAGGTAGGAAAAAGGAGATTGATTTTGAATAGTATTACTATTTACAGCTGTAGGAACTGAGTGGGATGAGATTACAGGTGTATTAAATGGTGGAGAAATTTTCAGACTATGTAGTGTTTGAGGTAGGGACAGATATTTTCAGTTGATTGGTGAAGATGTTATGGGTAAGGTAGTGAGTGGTGAATGAGATGGATTTGAATTTGATGAAAGTAACTTTTTTTGAGGAAGACTAAAAGGCAAACCCATTCATCGTTCAAAGATTACATGTCTTGGTACATAGACTACACTGGTTTTGGGATCAAGACACCTATAACCTTTATGTTGCGGGTTGTATCCAATAAGACACAAGGTAATGATTTTGGGCTAAGTTTATCTAATTTGTTGGCACCTAAGTATGTTTAGCACTTGCAGCCAAAAAATTTCATGAAAGAAAAATCTGGATCTTGATTAAGTAGAACCTTATATGGAGACTTGTTATTAATAACTTTTGTGGGTAGCCTATTCATTAAGAAAGTTTCAATAAGGAATACATCTACCCAAAATATTTGAAGGACTGAGGCTTGAAACCTTAAGGTTAGACCCATCTTTGTTATATGTCTATGCTTGTGTTCGCAAACCCATTTTGTTGAGGTGTATGGGGGCATGAGGACCTCAACAAAATACCATAATTATCAAGATATTTTTTTAAACAGACCCTTGGTAAGTTTAAGAGGTCCATCACATTGGAACTATTTAATAGAAGTACACAGTAGATTCTCATATATTTGCTTGAAGTGTTTGAACAGGACAAACTCTTAGATCTCAATTTCATGGGATATACCCAATGTAATGGTTAAAACCATGGACAAGCACTATGTAATAACGAAACCAGAAGATGAAGTAGTACAAGCAGGCCCTTTTATATGAAATTGAACAAGGAAAAGAGGTATATCTGAAACTCTATTAGATTTGCTAAACAGTAGTTTCTTTCTTTTCGATTTGACAAGGGTGGCAAATGCAGTTGATGTTTGAGGAGTTCTGAGCTGGAGAATTGATCTGAATAGCTGGACTCTTGTGTGGATTTTGGATTATTTGTGGAGCAGGATGGCCCAAACGACAATGCCAAGTTGAGGCTGAAGCTATAAAACTGACATAAAGTTGCATGAGGAGTAGGACCTTTGATGAGAGAGGTAGTCAGGTACAGATTTCCTTCAGCTCTTCCTTCAAGCAGTAGAGCATTTGTCATTTTGTCCTCAAATCCTTCACAGCGTAACCCCAAGGATAAAGTCCAAATTTGCATTGCTTAGAGCATCCACAGTGTTGTAGGGTAAAAAACTATTTTACCCTACCGTTTTTTAGCCTACACGACCCACATCCACAGTGGGGAGTGTTTTAAAAAAATTTAAAAAATTAATAAAAAACCTAAACTGAGGACAAAATTGACATTTAAAAAAAATATATATATTTTAAAAAGCCCACGGTGGTCCCTGGACCACGCCTGGAATCAAACGTAGTGTTAGCACTACGCCTGGTTTTTATAATTTTTTTTAATTTTTATAATTTTTTTTAAAATTTTTTATAATTTTTATAATTTTTTTATAATTTTTATAATTTTTTTATAATTTTTTTAAAATTTTTAAAATTTTTTAACCCATCAATTAAAAAAAAATTTAAAAAATTTAAAAAAAAAAAAAAAATTTGGGCGTGGAGCAATCTCCACGCCCCATGCAATTTTAAAAATTTAAAAAAAATTGGGGCGTGGCTTTACCTCCACGCCCCGTTTCAAACGCCATCATACCTCTACGCCCCATTTCGGACGTGGTGTCAAATCCACGCCCCGTAAAATAATTTGCAGATGAGTCTGGAGAAGGCCAATTTTAGCCTATCTCCGAGCCTCGTAGGCTAAAATTCTTATTTTAGCCTACCCACTGTGCAAGTGGGATAAGGTAAAATCCAAATTTACCTTACCACTGTGGATGCTCTTATCCTTGGTAAATTGGGCTACTGGAATTAAATTCCTTGTAATACGAGCCACACAAAACATTATTTAGTTGAAATGTAGGAGTTTTGATGGTAGTGTTACCTGTATGAGTAATAGAAATTTCCTTACCATCACCTATCATCACTTGATTAGAACCATTGGAATGGTGCACTTGTTGAAGTATTTGAGGATTGTATGTCATGGGGCTTGAGGCTCCAGTGTCAGGTTACAGATGATCTGGAACAGAGTAGGAATCTTCTGTATTTGGGGTGGAATTAACATGACGACTAGCAAAGGTTTGGTTCAAATTAGAACCACTGCTATGTGATACAGAGTAACGGAAGAAGCATTTATCTGCTGTATGGCCTGATTTTCAACAGATCCGGTTGACTGTATTGAACTTTCCGGATGGAGTTGGTGGTGTAAAATCTTTGAAGAATGTTGTTCTAAAACTTCTAACCTTCTTATAGACTGTTAATAATTGATGGTAAAATGGACGGCTCAATTACCGTTAATTTCAACTTGTAGATGAGGGGATTACAAGTATTAGAATAATCTGATTTTTGGTGAGTAAGACATCCTCACCAAACCGTTGATGGGGTTCTCCTAATAACTCCATCATCCATTGATTGCAATTGATGGAAAAATGAATGACTCAATAACCATCAATGTCTAATTAGTTGAAGATGGGTTTACAAGTTCTAGAATGGGCTGATTTTCGGTGAGGATGATCTCCATGGTGAGGAGAACATCCTAACTCAAAATTCGCACTTGGATCATCTCCATGTGGGACCCACAGGCTATGTTGTCAAAGGCGATGAGAAGGCGCGCCTAGGCGGCCTTCAAAGGCAAGTAAAAAAATGGTCGCCTCGCCCGTGGAAATAAGAGGCAACAAGAGAGAGAGAGATATTTTGGCTTTAAAAAACTAATATTAGTGGCTGATTTTGAAAAAAAAAGCACAAAGTTTTGGAAAAAGTAGCACATGGTTTTGGAAAAAGTAGTCAAAGTTTTAAAAAACCAGCGCACAGTTTTAAAACACAATCACTACTCTTTCTATAATTAAAAAAGTAGTTTTTATTATTAAAATAAAACAAAAGCAGCCTATATTATAAAATAGGCAATGTTTTGACTGAATTTATTGTTAATTGTGAAGAGATGACGGGATTTGTGACTTGTGTGCTCTTAATCTATGTTGTTTAACTTAATTTATTGTTATGTATTCATATACAAGTCATAGAGCACCTAAAAAAATATGCTGGAAAATAGGAAAACTCTTGGGGAGGCAATGTCCTCAGGTGACGCCTAGGCGAGGCGCCCTGGCCATCGCCTCGCCTCGCCTTTCGCAGAAAACA